>PVJS01029709.1:0-24588 GCA_004027185.1 Glis glis
AAAATATATATGGCTATAATATAACAAATGAAGAATGGGTCTCAAAACGTCTGTGTAACTTCACCATGAAAACATTAAGATTTTCTTCCCCAGTTCAACAAAGTTATTAGATTATTTAAGCAGAAGAATGGTGTTACTTATGTTGTCTTGATACTAGCAATATATGTGATGAAGTCTCTCCTTAGAGTCTCATGAAAATGTTAGAAAAGTGTGTACAATCCCAATTAGGCCATGGATGTTACGATATCCTGAAGAAGTTCTTTTTTTTTTCTTATTAACAGATAAATAAAGTTGCTACCCAAATAACGCAACAAGAATTGGAGGAGGCAGATTTTAAACCCAGGCAATCTGCCTTCAGAACACTAAAGTCACTATGTTATAATCCCTCTCCACTCTAAAAGATGTTGACGGCTTTTTACCACATTTTCATATGGCTTAAAACTGAAAGAGAGAGCAAATGACAGAATCAATATTCAAACATCTGGACCGGCCTGGAATGTAGTTCAAAGCTACACACACACACACACACACACACACACACACACACACACACACACACCACACTTAAATCCATTCACTTAAAGAATTTTTCCTAAAATCTGTGTACCTGTTTTGGACTAGACACCATAGATAAACAAATCTCATTAGTAAATTATTTCTAACTTCCTGAAGTTTCTATATAGTAAAATCCATGTTCAGATATTAGTACAACACAGAGGGTAGATAGCAGTTTAGAGTATGGATGTTGGAGCCATCCAAAACTGGATGGAAGGATCCTAGGAACCATCAGCCAAGTGAACTCGTCCATGTTACTTAATTTCGGAAGCAGGAGCATCATCCGTGTTCCTCCAAATCCATTAAGCAAGATCAGTGAGTGATATACAGAGATACATTTCAGTTCAAGATGTGAAAACTCATCCTGACAAAGCAAGGAAAAATAAAATCATGGCTGATTCCATATCTTAGCTTATTGTGACTAATGCTGCAATTGACATGAGAAAGCCGATAGCTCTTCAACATACTGATATCGTTGCATTTTACTATTTACCCAATGGTAGGATTGCTGGATTATAAGTTAGTTCTATTTTTACTTTTCTGAGGAACTTCCCTACAATTTTTAATAATGGCTGTACTAATTTACCTCCCCATCAACAGTGTACAAGGGTTCCCTTATTCCATATTCACAGCAATCCTTGTTAATCTTTCATCTTTTCAATAATTATTGTAACAGATGCGAGGTAATATCTCATTCTAATTTTTAATTTGCATTTTCTTGATGATTAGTGACACTGAAAATTTTTTCATATACCAGTTGATCATTCATGGGTCTTCTGAAAAATGTCTATTCGGGTCCTTTGCCCAGTTTTAAATTTGGTTATGTTTTCTTGCTATTGAGTTGTTAAAGTTCCCTATTTATTTTCGATATTAATCTCTCATCAGATGTATATTTTACAAACACTTTCTCCCATTCCATAGGTTGCCTCTTTGCTCTGTCGATTATTTCCTTTGCTGTGCAGATGTTCTTTTGTTTGATGCAATTGTATTTGTCTGCTTTTGCTTTTGTTGTCTATCCTGTGGGAGTCAGATCCAAAGCCCCTTACCCATACTGACACCATTGAGCTTTTCCCCTATATTTTCTTCTAGCACTTTTACAGTTTCAGGTCTAACACTTAAATCTTAAATCCATTTGAGTTTATTGTTGTATATGGTGTGAGATAAGGGTTTAGTTTAATCAGTGGATGGACAAATAAAGAAAATGTGGTGAATATATACAATGAATAATATTCACCACTAAAAAGAAGCAAACTCTATTATTTGCAACAAGATGGATGCATCTAGAGGACATCATATTAAGTGAAATAAATAAGGTTCAGAAAGCAAATAAATATCACATTATCTTATTTATATATGGAATCTAAAAAAGTTGAACTCATAGAAACAGGGAAGAGACTGGTAATTTTCAGAGGCTGAGAGATGGAGGTTTGAAAAGATACTTTTCAAAGAATACAAATTTTAAGTTAAACAGAAGGAATAAATTCAAGAAATCCATAGTACAACATGATGACTATAGTTAATGTGTTATATATTTGAAAATTGTGGAGAGTAGATTTTAAGTGTTCTTACCACAAAGTAAAGGTAAGTGTGGGGATTAATGATTATATTAATTAGCAATTTCAAAATGTGTAATTATTTCAAAACATCATGTTGCTTACCACTTACCATAAATAAATAAATAAACAAATAAATAGTTTTTATTTGTCAAAAATTAACAAATAAATAAAAGCTATGGTATTCTCACCATTGGATTTACTGATTTGGGAGATATTGCTCTTTCGTTGATTTTAGGTCATTTCCACCAAATGGGACATTATCCAAGATAGCTCCAAGTTTTATACCCATGTCTCAGATTTCACTATTAAAAGTAATTAGGAGATTGATGCATACCATGTGATAAAAAGGGTTTTCTGAAAACTAAGTCTTTGGTGTTGGTATCCTGGCTGTATCAAATAGGTTCTGAACAATATCAGAACCTATTAACTGGGTATCATTAGCTGGGTACAGTTTATACATCTAAATTATTAGTTCAATTAATAATATATGGAGGACCTACTATGTGCCCCACTGTGATGAGCTACAGAAACCCAACTAGGAATAAGAGAATAACTGTCACCAAGGAAGAATCAATACATCTCAAAGTAGAAGCTCACAAGGAAATGCTAGATCACACTTTCCCCAAAGAAATCCATTTAAGAGCCACATCTTCTCCCTCTTTTGATATCCTGGAAGTCCTCAAGGAAAATTCCCAACCCTTGAACACCTCCCCATATTTTCCAAGGCAGGTACTTTCTGGCTTTATGACCTTTTGCTCCTTTTAATTAGTCCTTTCTGGACTTTCACCCTCCTCAATACCAAGGGGGGCCTTCCTTGTTTTCCACTTCCCAAACCTGCGATGGAGCTCAGTAGTATATCTTTGTGAACAGTAGAGTGAGCAGTGACTTGGGGAATAGCGTATGTGTTCAAATCTTGGTTCTGACCTTTATATCTGTGTGACCTTGAGGTAGGTCTCTAACTCCTCTGAACCTCATGTATTAAAAAGAGAGGGAACAGTGTTTTATAAGCTACTGTGATAATTCAATGTGATTTTATATTGAAAGATTGATCAAGGAGTCAGAAAGATGCAGATCAAATTTGCCTGTTCACTGTCAATAAAGCTGAGTTAGAGATTATGGCTTGAGCTATTGCCAGAATCGAAATTTCTAATATAATTCTTGAATCACAGACATCTCTATGGAACCACTGCCTCCCTACCCCCTAACAAGCTAGACTAATGCATGAAAGAACTGAGAATGTGTGAGTCTCAATACTCTGAAAAATAAAGGAAGAAAGAATCCTAGACAATGCATACTTAATACCTTACCAATTCAGAAACCTAAATAATTCTTTCTCCCATGGGGAGAAATTAGCTTATGAGTAGAGAAGTGTCAAAGTTATTTCCAAGAGAACAATGCAGCAAGCCTATGTAATGAGCCAAGCAGAAACTTGAAAATATTTCCTTCGACACAAAATGGAAATCAATGGAAAGCCAGGTATAGGATGGTATGGTATTCCAGGCTGGACACAAATAGACCTTTGATGGTGGATGTGGCCCATAGGAAAAGGAGAAAATATTGTTAGAGTCCAATACTTTCAACAGCACAAGCACTAAAGGGAGGGAACGGGGAGGGAATGGGGTGGGATTTGAGGGAGGGCTAAATGAGCAATGTGTGCATGTATGATTTTTCTAACCTGACACCTATCAAATGTATAATTACAATGCACCAATAAATGGATATAAATTGAAAAAAAAAAGATCTAGCTAGTCCCTAGAACTGCACAGATATGGGGCAGCAAAGGTTGAAGACAAATCATTCCAACTCATGGATGGTGATGTTACTGATAGAGGTAGGAAGTCTGGGTAGCACAAATATTTTGCAGTGAAAATACTTATTTGCAGCTCTTTTCCTGATGTCTGTTTCGCCACTGGCAGTTGTCAGTCTTCACTATCCCTCAGCTTGATGTTTTGCCAAGATGTAAGTGTACTGCAGCTTAAATTTTTCATTTACCTAATAGTTTTTCCATGAAATACTCAGTCAAAAGGCAATTATTTGGAAAGCAAAGCATTCAAAGGAGATTTTCTTATGCCAGAATATCCAAGTATTGTAACTCTAGATACTTCCTAACATGTTATTATTTTAATATCATTATGCTGCTGCCTTAAATGAGATTTTGCCACAGCTGGCTTTTTTCATTTGTTGTTTTTGGGTTATAATAGAATATAGTAGGTTCCAAGGACAAAAAATCAATATACACAGCTAAAAATACCTTGGTGTTATCTCAGCTTACAGTTCTGTCAGCTTTGAAAGGGAAGAACAGTAGAGATAGGTTTTCAGACCTTGGCATTTAGGATTCTATTTGATGATTTCCAAATCAATGCACCAGAAATATCCCCCAACATCTCTCTGTAAGGACAGCTCTCTGCCTTGTTTTTCAGTAGCACAAAATCCATACTAAAAAAAAAAACCTACTGATGCAGTTCAACTGTGCTGTCCTTCATGTCAATACCCCTCCCTTTGGATTCTTGTTCACAAGCCTGGGTGTGGTAAAGTTCCATGGAATGGGTGTGTACATCTGTGTGTTAGGGACTAAGGAGGCACATGTGTGCTTAGTATTCCCAGAAGCTTGACTTCCTAAATTAGGGGCAGCTGGGAGTCATTGTCAGAAGCGCAAGACAAATAAAAAGCTCCCTTTCTCAGTGCCCATCCAGGCATGAGCTCTGCTCCTTAGGACTAGCTCAACACTTTCTCAAACTGGAGAACTTATTTTCTAGGAAAAATCCCCTTCGCTCCTGATAATGAGAGAAACTGGAAGGTGAAAAGGGTTGGTATTAAATTTATTACAATTTGAGTATAAAAGCACTTATCAAGACCCTTCCGGTTGTCCAGTGCTTCATTAGACCCTGTTGGGGAACATATATATATACACACACACACACACACACACACACACACACATATATATATATATATGTATATGTATATACGCACATATACATATATACACAGGTATGTATATACATATATACATGTACATATATACACAGATATGTATATACATATATACATGTACACATATACATATATACATATATGTAACATAATAAAAATATATATGTAATATAATAAAATAAAAACACTCCCACATCTTGATGATTCAACATGCAAATTGTTTGCATCCAAGTACGAGATTTGGCTGAGTTTGTGCCAAGAAATTCAAAGGAGACTGTATCCTGGAGACCCTGTGTTTTGGCTTTCTGGCAAAAGTGGTGGGTTTTTGAGGATACTCTCAGGATGAGACCCTGAGGATGGTGAAGATTTGATTAGTTGGGACCAGCATGTGAGGCATGAGGAAAGTAGGAGGTCATGGATCCTTTTGTGGACTTGAAGATAGGATGGGTTGGTCTTGTTTAGCATTTCTTAGGGTAGTTGCTTAAATACCATGTTGAGCCAGAATTGAATGTTGATTTAACGAATGAGCTCTGAAATCAGACACACCTGGATTCTTTCCTATATTCTTGGAAATTTACTTAACTCTTATCAACCCTAGGCTCCTGAAACAGGTAAATAATATATGCCACATGAAGTTGTATTCAAGATAAAATGATATCTGTCCAACTAATATTGTTGATGTCTGTTTAATACCAGGCATACAGAATTCAAAAGCTCTAGAGACTGAGGTATAAGTTTAAGCAAAATAAACAAAAATAATGATGAAAACTGTCTGGCACATGGTAAGCAAATGAACTGCTCTTCATTTGATGTTGTAAATTTTGTGAGACAGGAGGTGGTCAGTACTGTGATTAAGGAACACAGCTCTGCCCGGGGGGACAGGAGTAGGATGGGCAGAGTGGGCAAGGAGCCAGCGAGAAGCTCTGTAGTGATCCACAGAGTGAGGGGATCAACACGGTGGGGCTGGGGATAAGAAAATTACTAAGGGAAGACCTCTACATAGCTCATTCACCTTGAGAATTTCCTTTTAATCTTCTCTTTAAATCCCCACATAATAATTGTACATATTTATGGAGTATAGTGTGATTTTTGATCCATGTAAACCTTGTGCAATGACCAAATCAGGGTAATTGACATCTCATCACCGGAAGCACTTTATGCCAACGTATCCAGCGACAGTTCAGAGCACGCAGCCCCACCCTGCATAAAGAACCATCCCTAGACAGTCCACTGAGTGTGTATTAAGGCATCTTGACCTTTATTTACTTCTGAGAACAGCAGTTTTCCCAGGATCCCAGTTGGGAAAACAACTTATAAATAAACCATCTTGCTCATTCCCTGAACTAGGCTGTCCCTGGCCATGGTGTGCTGACTCAGGTGCTGCTGAGTTGGAATGTTAACACGAAGGTCTTTGGGGAACAAAGCAACGACACTGCCCTTCCCTTCAGTCAGAGGAAGAAGCAAAATTGAGGAGATTGCGGTTTCGGCTCCTTAAACGACCCACAGTGTATTCATCAAATGCCTTGTCAAGAGTTTTATCATCGACTAAGGGATTATCTTTTCTCTAATTGTATGTAACTGAGAGCCTAGGAAATCGTTTGCTTTAAAAGCAAATAGACTCCCTGTTCCCCTCCATCCTAGTAACTGCAGGACATTTTTATTTTTGAGTCATAAACATACTTGGAAGAAGAAAGCAACAATAACAACATCAAGCAATGTTTACGGAGCTCTTACTATGCTAGGTGCATTACACACATATGAATTAACCAATTCAATTAATAATGTAGTGGCCGGTCATGGTGGTGCACACCTGTAATCCCAGTACTTGGGAAGCTGAGACAGTAGGATCACAGGTTCGAGGTCATTCTCAGCAACTTAGTGAGATTTTGTTTCAAAATAAAAAAATAAAATAGGGCTGGGGGTATATTTTGGAGGTCGAATGTCCCTGGGTTCAATCCCTAGTACTAAAAAAAAAAATGTATGGAAGGCCTGTTACATACCCCACCACGGTGCACCCCGGAAACATAACCAGGAATGACACAATACCACTGAACAAGAAGAAGTCAACGCCATCTTAAAGTAGAAGTTCACAAAGAAGTGTGAGCCCACACTTTCCCATGGAATCCAGGCAAGAGCCTGACCAGAGCTCCTCTGTTCACATCGCCCACCTCCCTAAACATCCAGGAAATCCTCCAAGGTAGAACCTTCCTCCCCTTTCTGGATTCATGGTCATCTACTTCCTGGTTCGTTCTCATCAATACCTCCCTGCCAGGGAGCTCCGCAGTGTAACTTAGTGAGATAGCAACATATGCACTAGCCCGGGTCCGAGCAGTGCAGTTCATATCTCGGCTCTGACCTTTACAACTGTGTGACCTTGAGGAAGGGCTTTCATCTCTTTGAGTCTCATCTATAAAATGAAAGAGAACAGTATTTCACAAGCTGGTGTAACAATTCTGTATGATTTTATTTGGTAGGTATATGATAAAGATATACATATATAATCAGTCTTGCTAAATAGGTTTTATATGTATATATTTACATATACACATACATATTGATACCCAAACATGTAGTTGATGACATGTAAATCACAGTCTATATATTAATTATGTATTCATTTGCCTATTGACTACTCCGTTTCATGCCACATGACTATAGGAAATTGATCTGCCTTGATAGTGTTCCATCTCAGTGCCTAAAACAGTGTCTGGCACATAGTAGGTATTCAATTAATATTTCCCTAATGAGTAAATGGATGAATCCTTGATACTCAATAAATATTAGTTTCTTTCTGCTCTTCATGTGAACACTGGGGATTTTTTGCTTCTGTTCCCCAGCTGCAACCTATTAGAAGAAAATTGCATAATCATGCTAATTGACTTCATAACAAATTTATGATTTCCAATCTCAGCCAGGCTCCAACTATTTCTTGATAATCCTTTTACATGTGTCTACTCAATTTCCTTTCATTTTTTCCAAAGCAGCTGTTTCTCACGTCACCTTTTTCCTTGAGCTCTTCAGCCCACCAGCCCCCTGCCCTGGAGCCCATCTATGAAGGAGCCTGGAGCCCCAGACTTCACTGCCTCCCTTGCACCTTGCCCCCTCTCCTCTCTATTTTCCTTCTTCCCCGTAGTCTGCACGATAATGTCCTTTGCCAATCACTGGTGGAATTCCTCAAGGACACCAACTCTTTCAGTTTCACCTGTTGCAAGGGAGACACAGGAAGACTATGACAGAGACTTAAATTTGTGGATGGGCAAGAACCAGGCCTAGGATTACAAAAACTACTCTTAACACACAAGCTACCTTTCTTGGCAGCACAGAGCCCCTGGCATCTAGAAGAAAAAAATCCACTAATATTAGATGGCAGTAATATCATAGACCCCCTGAGATGATGTCTGCACACAGGGCAATCATTTAAAGATGGAGAGACAGGTGTTATTATTCTCAATTTATAAACAAGGATATGAAGCTGAGAGAACTGAAATGACCTGCTCAAGGTCACAACCTTCATCATTGTATTGTTGCATCTGAACACCAGATCTTCTTATTCTAAACCCCAGGCTCTCTCTAGCCAACTGTGCTGACTGTCATTGGCCTTGGCCCACGTCAAAGATTTTTACACTAGACTAGCCCTTAGCCCTTCCTTCTTTTTTTTTTTTTTTTTTTTGGAACTGGAGATTGAACTCAGGGGCATCCTTCCTTGAAGCTACATCCCTGATTTTATTTTTTATTTTGAAACAGGTTTCGCTAAGTTGTTGAGGCTGGCCACGAACCTGTGATCCTCCTATCTCAGCCTCACAATTACTGAGATTACAGGCATGCACCACCATGTCTAGCTTAGACCTTTCTTCGACAACTATTTTATGCTTCAATTTTTACACTTGACCTTTTTATGCTCATATATTTACACTAGACCTTGCTTCCATGACTGGATCTCTAAAAAACTATAATTCTAGATACATCCAGTACAACAGCTAATTATACAAGTTCAGGGGCTAGGCTGCTGTCTTTCAAGCCTATCTATAACACTCACTAGTGGCAGTGTTTTTGGCAATTCCTTAACCTACTAGTCTGTGATCTATAAAATGGAGATAGTGATATCTGCCTTCCCTACATTTATCTGAAGATAAAATGGATTAATACCTGTAGAGCACTTAAAACTGTGCCTGGTACACGGTCAGAACTCCATGCATGTGAACTACGCTAATGTAGACTGTGCGGCGAGGTTCACCTCCCTCCATGTAGCCTCAGTTTGCTTTGAACAGTCGGTTGCAGACAAACGTTTGTCAAGCCCCTGCTAGCTATGACCATGTTTTTGCTCTGCCCTCTTCTGATGAGCTCACCTTATGTTTGAGGTATTGATACAATTCCTCCATGCTGCTGTGGCAGATTCTTCAACATGGTGTGCGACTACCAATATATGCCTGGGTTGGTCTCCTTTATCTCCCTTAAAAGTTTTCTTCCACCTTTGCTCTAAGTTATAATCAAGGGCAGTGTGGCAGGAAGAATTTCTAGGAAGAGCCCCCAAGATCTTGTGAATTACTCCAGGAATTGCGTTATATTCTATGGCACAGTGGCCCTTCAAAGGAGAGTATCCATGGTCATCATCTGATCACAAGTCCTTCGAAGAGTGAACTTTCCCCAGTTCCTTACAGAAAATGAAAGCAGAAGACCTCAGAGGGAGTCCAAGCATTGAAGATGCTCGGGTCCACATAAGAAGGAATGTGAACGGCTTCTAAGAACAAAGAACCGTCTCAGGCTAAAGCTAGCGTCTTAGTCTCGTATGGCTACTATAACAAAGTACCTGAGACCGAGTAACGTATAAACCACAGAAACTCATTCATCACAGTTAGCGAGGATGGGAAGCCCAAGATCAGGTTGTCACCATGTTCATGTCTGGTGAGATCCAGTATCTGCTTCCAAGATGGTGCCTTGAACCCTGCAACCTCCAGAGGGGACAAACTCTGTGTCCTTATATGGCAGAAGAGATGGAAAGATGAAAGGGGTTTAGCCAGTCTCCTCCAGCTTTCTTATAAGCGTGCCCATTCATTTGAGAAGGTGGAGCTTATTCATCTCCCAGCGCCTACACCTCTTAATACCATGCCATTAGGGATTAAGTTTCAACATGGATTTGGAGAAGACACAAATATTCAAACAACAGCAGTCACCAAGGGAACATGGACGTCCCTCCTGCAACTGCGAAGAACTCGGGTCTACCAATGACAGAAGAACCTTAAAAGCAGGTTCTTTCCCCAAATCTCCAAATCAGAGTTCAACTACTGTACCCCTTGACTTTGGCCTCCTGATACTGGAGTATAGCCCAGCTGAGCTGGCCTGAAACTCCCGCCCTATAAATATGCAAGATAATAAGTGAGCATTACTTGAAAATGCTAAGTCAGTGGTCATTTGTTCTGGCACTAGAAATTCAGTACATCTGGGAGCCTGCTGATTCACTCTGCAGGGAAGAGTCTGTGCTGCCTGAAGAACCTAACCCTTGCCTGCTTTCTCTATCACTTAAGATGCAAAATCTCTCCTCTGAAGCCGAGGCCCCCTTCGAGTGCCTGACAACTGAGGATGTGGAGAAAAGACAGAAGTGTTTGAGGCAAGAAACTCTAAAATCAAGGCCCATGGGTAGGGTGCCATACCTTTTCAATAACACTACTGCTATTTGTATATGACATTTGTAGAAACACCTTTAACTTATATGTTGGATGGATGAGTGTGGAAAGAAAAAATACTAGGAGCATCATCTCTGGAGTCAGGTGTCTTTTGCTACCACAGGCCAAGGATGTAACCTTGGGTAAAAGCTACCTTGCCAACCTTCGCTCTTCATTTCTGCGGAATGAGGACAGCAGCAGTACCTCATTTAATGGTCTGTCTTGAGGGCTAAGGAAGGGAATGGTGTACGAAGCACTTCCTTCAGTGCCTGGCACCTATTACGCGCTAACCAAATGGTTAAAATTATAATTATTCATGTATTCATTCAGAAAGTATGTATTAATCATCTTCCCTCTGCCAGGCATTGCTAGGCAATGTGAGAATACAAATAGGAGCAAGGAATAACCTCCACCCTCCAAAGTCTCTCTGTGCGGCATGTCCATATGTATGCTTTGCATATATTCATGTATGTAAATTCCCCTCTGTGTATGTGCGCACCTGTGTGTGTTGGGGTGCCTGCGGTGTGAATTCTCTATTCCCTCAAAGAGCCAAAGAACAAAGTAGTGCATTGAAACGTAAGGGGAGGGTGGGGGTGGCCGATCCAGCCATCCATCTTTCTCCTCCTCCGAGGTGGGCGGCTGTTTGCTCTGGGAACACTGACGAGATGACCATTAAATCATTTCAGAGTGGGAGAGCTGGGAGGTCCTAGCGAGGCCTTCCCTCACACCCACCCTGTTCTGGCACAAAGAGGGGCGTTATGCCTCATACATACCAACAGGCAGGCCACAGGAAAAGGCCTCCCCGTGCCAAATAATTTCTCCCAGTCCTCTTCAGAGCAGCGAAGCAAAAAGTGATCCATCAGCCTGGTTGTCTGGGCGTCCCAGAACTCCTCAAAACAGACCTATTAGCTGAAAGGATAAATATTTACTCTGACTTCATCTGAATCACCCAGAAAGGGGACTCTGTTTTTTATCAGTAATAAAAAACACTCCCACCTAAGCCTGGCTTCAGAGCTTTTTGTCTTTAAATCTTCCCTGCCTAGAATCCTTCAAACTTCCTGTGAGAGGGGAGATCAGGATTTCCTCACCGCCACCATGAGCCCGGCTGGGGGCTGGGGGAGCACAAGGCAACCCTCCGATAGGGGAGGGAGCTGTGTTTTCTTTTACTGTGAAAAGTATGTGTGGCCTCTGACTGGCTCCTAGCACACAGGTAACTGAAATATGTGCCCTTGGGAGAGAAGGCGCAGAATGTTCTCTTAAAATGCTCCAACTGGTGAAATAAGAGATTTTAGATAAACAGCTTTCGAGGGACCCCATTTCCTGAGCTATGCTTTGATCACATGACAGCGGTGCCAGCGAAAACAGCCTTGTTATCCTTTCAAGGGAGATGTTCCAGAAAGAACTCTCGCCTGGGTCGCGGAGGTGAGGATTTGGATGTGATGCAGCGAAGGAGGAGGAGGAGAGAGGAGGGGCACCCGGTGGAAGGATGAAAGGAGATGGGATGGGATGGGGACTGTGGACAGACAAATCCAGAGTATTTGTATGTTACATTTTCCAGCCCTACTTCCCCTTTTTACACCCTCTACCCCCCTTTTCTGGAAGTGAGACCAACCTGGCAGAAAGAAACTCAGATTCTAGAAGCAAAATAATCGTCTTCCAGCACAAGCCCAATTCCAGGGCTAGAGGATAAGAGACATTCAGAAGATGTCAAATACATGAAAGAGTCCCATCTTTTTTTCCACCATCCAGATGTTCTTTCACCCCTCTGAGCTTCCATTTCTGAGCTGGAGTTCATCATGATGGCTTGCCTCCCAGGTTCTGTAAGAGTAAATAAGCAGCTATACACACACGTCCCTGGCACAGACTGGTGCAAGATAGGGGGCCTAATAAGTAGTAGCTCAGATCTGAATTAAAGGCTTTGGAGATTGGAAAATTATAGAAACCGGATTATTTGAAAATTGTCGGCGACTGGGGTTTGCAGAAGAGGCTGAGCAAGTGTGGGCCGGGTGGACTGAAGGCTGGGCTGGGGGTCTTCATGTGCTGAGTCACTGGCCTTCTGATGTCTCTCTTACACAGGCAGAGAGCTTTATTGGAGCTGAGTAGAGGCCATCCCGGGCCATTTCAGACTCTGTAGACACAATCAAGGTATCAGTAACCCAGCAATAGAGATAAACAGGAAAGGACTCTTCTGTCCTTAGTCTAACAATAAAAATTACATTTGTCTCTCTTCTCGTAGGGAAACTGTTGTGCTAATTCCCCAATGCAGTGTATGCATGCGTGGGAGTATAACCATAAGAATTCAATTAGATTTTTAAATGAAATGAATAAATAGGTGAAAGAAAGAAAGAATGAATGAATGAATGCACACAATGCACTGATAAGCCTCTGCAATCTTTGGGTTTGTAATGTGCTTTCCAACTCTTCCCCATCCTGGTGGGACGTTTGGCTTCCTGGTTGCTGTGGCGTTATTCTACCTACTTTGCCATCACATGGGGCTTTGATGCTATCATGGGTGCTGGCCAGAGAATTTACATGGCCCAGTCAAAACTGGGAAGGTGTCTGGGGAAGAGGAAAGGGGGCTGGTTCGTTCTGTCATTCTGTTGTGGTTGCTTAGTGATGCCAACCTTGCCCTCCTCTTTGTGTCTGCTGTGGTCCACACCTGTGTTCCCTCCAGGCGCTGAGGAATAGACATGCTTCACCCCCGTGGGACTACCCTGAAGGATGGCTCTCCCGCCTCTTTCCTTCTCTTCTTCTGGGTAAAGAACTCGATCCAGCCCAGATTTGAGGAGAGACCATATCCTGGGTCAGTTTGACACAGGTTGTTGGGGTGGCCTTTGAGTTTTGATGCTAATACCTGGTCTGAATAGAAAGAGAGGGCATATCGCTTTATGTATTTATATGATTAACCTATGTCTAATAAAATAAATGTAGTATTTTAATAAATTTTATTTAATATTAGCACATTAATATTCTTTCTTTCTTTCTTTCTTTCTTTCTTCCTAAAGTCTTATTGAGTATATATTTTATTCAGATGCTTGTTTATAAACACCATGGGAAAAATTCCTGACATAGTGGAACTTACATCTTAGAAGGGGATAGGTGATAGATAAGTAAATGCGCAACTACGTTCAGATATGTTAGATACAAAAGAAAATAAGCTGTGAGAATGCGGAGCTTCCCTGAGGCCTATTTTCATTTAATTCTTGTTTATATAATAATCAGTCTGCCATGCTATATTAGTTAGCTTTTTTTGTCACTGTGATCAAAATACCAGACAAGAACAACTTAGAGAAGGAAAGCTCTATTTGGGTCACAGTTCCGGAGACTCTGTCCATGGTTGGTGGCTCCAAAGCAAGGTGGTAGGGCGCATGGCAGAGAAAAGTTGCTCTCAGCTCATGGCCACTGGAAGCAGAAAGAGAGAGAGAGAGAGAGAGAGAGAGAGAGAGAAAACCAGGTACATATATATATAGTCCTCCAGGCCACCTCCTCCACCACGCTGCCTTAGGGACCATGTTTTCAACACATGAACCTTTGGAGGACATTTCAAATCCAAACCATGACACTTGCATACACATTACTCTGATGCTTTAAAGACAGAGTAGTAACAAGATATAATTTTTGTCCTCAAGTGCATGCATTTAACTAGGGAGACAAAAGCCAAATATCAAAATTTAAGCACTATTAAGTGCAGAGCACTCAGACAGTATAAAACAAGGCATTGTAATGTAGTCCTGGACTATCAAGAGAGGCTTCTTGGTACCTTGTTAATGATCAACAATGAATCTTGCTTTGCTTTGTCTACACCCTTGTGAGATCCCCTTCTATATTGACTGTGGGCTTGGCCATGTGATTTGCTTTGATCAAGGGAACATAAGCAAATCTGAAATGCACAGAGGTATAAGATGCACTTACATTTTTGTACTGGGGCTCATCCTCTCTTATTGCTGCGAACTCTTCTGCTATCATGTAAAGAAGCCCAGGCTGGTCTTTAGGATGTAGGTGGTGCAGCCAGCACTCCTGGGGAGACATAAAAATGAGGACCATTTAGACCATCCAGGCTCAGTTGAAATGCCTATGGCTACAGCTGTATAAAAGTGAATGCTGGTGAGACCAGGAGAGCTATCCAGCCAAGAGCCACCCAAATTACAGAACAAAAGTATCATGGTCAGTAGAAAAGTTGCTGGTTTAAGTCAATAATCTTTGAGGTGGTTTGCTACACAGCAAAGGCTAATTGATATGGTAACAGATACCCAGATAGCCCTATAGTCATGCAAAACCCTAAAATGGGATTCAAGGGCTTTGAGAATGGGCAATAGATGGTAAATAGAAAAGCAGTTAGGAAACTGTTATCGATGTCTTATAAAATATCTTTTATCAATGTCTTATAAAATAGTGAACAAAAATTTTTCTAGAGTCTGGAGAAGTGCTAATGAAACTGCTTTTGTAAGTTGTGAAACAGTTGACTTGTGTTATGTAACAGTGCCAAACTGTCATCTGAGTGAAGTGGGAGAGGAAAAATGTTCCCAGTAAACTCAGGGATCTTGCTAAGGAGACACCCAGGAAGAAGGAGGGAGGAAAGTGTTTATTGGTTTCATTCAGCTGCATATGAGAAGATGCAGGAAGGGAGAGATGAGATAAAAAGAGAACTGTTCACTTTGTAAGCAGAATTCAGAGGCACTGTAATGCGACCAGGATTTTCTGGGCTGGAAAATAAAACTGCTTCACAGCTTTAGTCTCTCTAGCTAGCAATGGGATTTTTTTTTTTTAAATAAGAAATGGCCATATGCTAAAGATCAAATCCAGGGCACGGCTGCACAACTCTGTGTTAAGATCCCTAAATGATTTAAAGATGGACTTAATAGACCCTCTCAGCTAGACAAAATTGCTTCTAAGAATCGTTATGGCAATTTCCTATGGAAGCCTAATATCAAAACAACCCTGAATAAGTGTAGTTCCAGAAGTCTGTTTCAAAAAGAATTGTGGGTGTGGTTTTGACTACCAGAGTGGATGTAATGTGATACATAGCAAACCCAAAAAAGGCTTAAAGGAAATTATACAATCTTAGATTTTAATGGAAATGGTGACTGTTCCCTGGGGGGAGGGGAAGCCCCCTTTTTTTGACAAGAGGCTGGTTGAAAAAAATCATTGCACTAAATTTTCTTACAGAAAGTGATGCTCTTAGAGGATAGATATAAGAACATTATGGATAGAACAAACAACACAGGTAAAGAGGCCTGATGGTCTTAAGAACCAGTCCCAGTGAGCGTGACCATTCAGGGGGTGCCTAACAGCACATCCCTGGCTCTGTTTTGTGATTTCTTTTTTTTTTTTTTTTTTTTTTGCAGTACCGGGGATTGAACCCGGGGGCGTTCTACCTCCGTGCTACACCCCCGGCCCTATTTTTTATACTTTATTTTGAAACCGGATCTCACGAGGTTGCAGAGGGCCTCACTAAGTAGAGAGAGAGAGAGACAGGGAGAGGGAGAGAGAGAGAGAGACAGAGACAGAGACAGAGAGAGAGAGAGCTGAGGCTGGCCGCGAACCCGGATCCTCCGGTCTCCGCCTCCCAAAGTACTGGGATTACAAGCGTGCGCCACCACGCCCGGCTTGAGCTGTTTTGTGATTTCTATAAACCAGTGACTATTCTGTTTTCCTCCCCTTTCTTTCCTTTCTGAGTGTAAATATCTATTACAATCTTTCTGTTCCCTTCTCAGCATTGTATATTAGGTATTTAGAGGTAGACAACTTGTCTTGGTTCTTTTCCATGAAGTTCATCACCAAGGAGCTATATTCAAGGAAATTCACTGGTATTTGTAGGAGAACAGCACCTTTGAGTTGGAGATCATGATTAAATCATATCTCAAGGCTCTTGGTAGGGGGTTAATCTATTTTGCATGTTAGAGAAACAGGAACCACTGGGGCCAGAGGGGAAACTATGGTAGGGCCTTCGTATATCACACCTCCTTATTTGCAAGCCCCTGTTCAAACTCTTCGAACTGAAACTTCACCATCGTTTCTCCGAAGAGCTTCCTTATCTTCACATCTTGGACTGGACTGAATTGGTGGTTGCTTCAATCCTGGAGCTCCGGCTCTTAGACCGCCAGACCAGCTGCTGATTCCTCTGACTTTTCACGTGCGGTCGAAATTCAGGACTACATTGTGAGCTAATCTAATAAATCCTTTTCCCCCCCTCCCTTCCTTTCTTCATTCTGTGAATTCTGTTGATCTGACTAATACAGATATTGGTCAGATATTGGTATCTGTATTAGTGTGACTCCCATTGTGACTCCGGGCTTCACCATGTGGCTTGTTTCCACCAACAAAGCATTAGGAGATACGATGCAAGCAGTAACTTGAAAAGTGTTTGTGCCTTGGGGTTTTGCTCTGACTTACTCCTGGGATCCCTGAATCCAGGTAAAGAAACCCAGGTTACCCAGCTGAGGACACGTGGCTCAGCTGAAAGTCAGCACATGCCAGATGGGCAAATCTTAATCTATCCCTAGCTCATCTTCTAGATAACAAAAAATACACCAGGGTCCAAGGGACCGAACAGAAGAGTTGCCTGGCCCATAGTTCCATGGGACTAAAATGGTTCTTTTAAACTACTAGGTTTGGGAGTATTTTATTACTAAACAAAGGCATATAGTTTTTCTCTGACCTGAAAATATTTAAATTGGGATGTGAAGGTTCCACAGAGATTAGTTAGGCAAGAGGGCAGAGAGGCAATATTCCAGATAGAAGAAATAGCCTAAATGAAGACGAACCTGGGGAAACCAGGAACGAGACGAGTGGGAGAGCTGGGAGAACTCTAGAGTGATTGAAATAAGAAGAGTGACAATATTACATAATAAGTTTAGTGAGGGAATAGCTGATTCAGTTTCTGAATCCATAAGCTATTGCTACAATATTGCACCCGGAACTTCAGTGACTTTAAAAAGTTATTACCTGATGCACTTAGCCATGGAGTTTTAGAATCAGCTCCTCCAAGCTGGGCTCAGTACTACAGCCTTGTTTCAGGATACAGGTGAGGCTGGGCTCTTCACGGTGGTCTAGACTGGTCTTTTTTACATGTTTTCATGTTTAGGGAGCAGAAGCTACCCTGAAAATTCTTTTCCTAGTGACAGCAGAGGTGTAAGAAAGAAACCTGTCCAGCCAGGCAAACACACTTCCGCCTGTGTCTCATCTGCTAACATCCCATTAGCCAAAGCAAGTCCAACGGATGAGCCCAAAGTCAAGGGTCAGAAACTACTTTCTGCTTGACAAAAATGACAGGAAATATATTCCACAAAATTACAAAGTCACTCCATTCATAGCAGCACTTCACTATGGTCCCAGAGTGGAAATAATCCAAACGCCCATTAACTGGTGAATAGATTTTAAAAATTTGTATCCATACAGGGGAATACTCTTTGGCAATGAAAAGGTACATATGAGTGCTGCAATATGAACTTAAAAAACATTATGTTAAATGAAAGAAGCCAGAGACATCTGACTGCATACTGTATGATTTCATTTATATGAAATTTCTGAAAAGGCAAATCTATTGAGACACACAGTCTATCAATAGCTGCCTAGGGGGAGGAGTCGAGGTCCACTATAAACAGGCACACGGAAACTAGGTTGATGAAAATGTTCTAAAACTGGGTTTGGGTGATGGTTGTACACGTACATTAATTTGCCAGAAATCATTGAACTATTCACTTACAATAAGTGAATTTTGTGGTACCTGAATTATATCTCAATACAGGTACTGAAATATGTAACTAATCAATTGAATGATACCATGGCAATACATTCGTAATAAATAGTTTTGAAAGGACTGTTAAGTAATTGAAAGAGTACAATGTGAGAATATCTACAAAAATCTAGCTAACTACTCTCATTCTTTAAACAATTTCTGAGATTAGATTTTTTTCTTCAAAAGTATCGTAACAAGCCAGGTGTGGTGGTGCATGCCTGTAATCCCAGTTCTTTGGAGGCTGAAAAAGGAGGATTGCAGGTTCGTGGCCAGCGTCAGCAACTTAGCAAGACCCTCAACAATTTAGTGAGAACCTGTTTCAAAAAAAAAAAAGAAAAATAGGGTTAGGGGTGTAAAATGATCCTGGGTTCAATCCCCAGTACCACAAAATAAATAAATAAGCATCAAAATGAATTTTAGAACCATTTTCTTAAGTTATTCAGCTTTGGCTGTAAATAATAAACATTTTTAATTTTTGTCTTTTGAGCTACTGCATTTTAAGTTAGTGCATGCAGTTTAAAAAAAAAAAAGAAGAAGAAATTGGCAGGCATAAAAAGCAGCTGCAATTAATGAAGCATGCCCTACTTATTGACTTTTCATATAATATGTACAACAGAAACATGCTCTTATAAACAGGTCAAGAACTGCAAAATGTTCACTAATTGCTGGAATTTGTTCTTCTGTTTGGAATAAAAATGGATTTAACAATCAGAATAGCTATTCAAGGGGTAATAGAAGCAGGAAAGAGGGACCTCTGTTATTAGCTAATCTAGCAATTATCCCCAAATCAGAGCTTGTGTTCTACATGAATATCAACTGAGCTGGTTGAGGAGGTGCAGCTGGAGAGGTGAAAACAGCTGTCTACTCAAATGCAGAATTCCTTTGGTGAGCAGGGGGCACCAGCATTAATCCGAGAGATCCAGGATGCACTTAATTCCCTCGGTGGAAAAATGCTACGTTCTATCGCAAGCCAACAATTCCTTGCACTTCCTTTCCAGCACACGGGGAATGTGCCTGCTATGACTTCATCCCATTTACGAACTCCTCCAACTCACTGTTGGCAACGTTAGCCTCTGTACTGAAACTAGGTGACTTGGACAGAGACCCTGGTCCAGGGTGAGCTTGGGAAATTGTTTTCTCTCTACCTTCTCTTTCTACTAAGAGACTCAAAATGGAATTATAAAACAAAGAATGGTAATTCCACTGATTCACTTCTTTCTTGCCCCTTCCCCTTCCCTTGTACCACTTCCCTTGCCCCACTGAGGGTTCTCCATTATCAACCAGAATTCCTCGTGTGTCCCCACTCCTCCCTAGGTTGCACATATTAATGAAAACATATGTCCCTTCTTTTTTTGTGATTGGCTGATCTCGCTTAACATAATGTTCTCCAGATCCTTCCATTTTCTTGCAAATGATGTTATTTTGTTCTTCTTTATTGCTGAGTAGAATTCCATTGTGTGTATTTTCCACAATTTTGTAATCCACTCATCTGCTATCATAAACAATGTGTACATGTGAGAATATACCAACATCATTCTCGGTACTTCATATGGGTGAGGCAAGGCGGGGGGGGGACACTAACAGCTGTGTGCATGTATGTTAACATCAAATAGATATTCATTGTGATGTGAGACTCCAATGCACCAATAAAAGCATGTTAAAAAATAAAAAATAACACCAAAAAACCAACAAATAAACACAATAATAGTTAAATGTTACTACTTATAAAACATCGCAGGCATTGACTCTAATGATTATTCAACAAATATGGTGAAATTGCATGAGCCCATTCATTCTGCTGGGTGCTGTACTCATCTCATTCAAACAAGTGCCTTAAAAGAAAAGAAGTCAACCTAACTGAGGGAGATGGGCGGGGGGAGGAGGGAAACACCCTAATACACAGGATGTACATACACAAACTTATCGAACTCAATCACTATGCTGAGCACAAGAAGGAGGGAAGGGGGGAGGGAATGGGATGGGAATTGGGGGAGGGCTAAATGAGCAATGTGTGCATGTATGCTTCTACCACCCTGAAACTCATCAAGATGTATGATCACAATGCACCAATAAATAATTAAATTTTAAAAAGACCCTAAGAAAAAAAAAAGAAACTCTGTAGTCCTCAAAAACATGTCATTCAATTCTCAGCCTTGTAAAATCCATATCATGATATATACATTGCAGGGCTCAGGAACTTGAGGCTCATTGTTAAGTGGCTTTCACAGGATTGCAGTTTGGGGAAACAGGAAAACCTAAGCAAACACTACTTGTATTGTCTCACAGTTTTTTGTTTGGGGACATATTTCCTTACTATTCAAAGATTCAAAGTCCTCATCTGAAGAGATTTAATGACACGCATTTCTTGAGTTTAAATGAGAAAATCCTTTTTGACTCCAGTTTAGTCTCCATCTACTGCCCCATTTCTTTTCCTTTTACATGAAATTTTCTTTAAAATATATGCATTTAGCCTCCAATTTTTTTCCCATTTTCTTTTGCTACTTCCCAATTGCTCCCAGTCTTCTCTCCATAGTTGCCAGTGACCCTCCCAATGCGTGATTTAAATAGCCTCCTCACTTGCCTATTAACCTTCCACACTTATTTGGCCTGCTACAGTCTGATTCTGCAAAAATCCAAATCTGATCAGTCAAGTCCTCTCCTCAAACCCTTTAGTGATTCCCATCTTATGCAGAGTAAAAGTGAAAATTATTACAGTGACCTACACAGCTCTTTGATCTACTCTCTTCTCTCGCATCTCATTTTCTATCACTCATTCCAGACTCTTACATTTAGACCTCCTTGCATTTTTCTCTTCCTAGACCATGCCAAGAATCTTCTTTGCTTTCTCCCTATAAAACATTTCATTTTGCAGTTTTCTCTTCCTAAATATTCTACTCTCTATAATACACATGGATGGCTGCCCACCTTCTTATTCAGATGTCAATCTCAGTGAGGACTTCCCTAACCATCCTATTTAAATGTACAGCACCTCTATACACACCTGTCACATGCGCACACACACACACACACACACACACACACATGCACACGCACACACACACTCCTTACCCTTTCGCTTGGTTTTATTTTCTTCCAAAATATTCATCACCTTTTTATGTCCTGTATCTTTCCTGACTAGCATATGATCTTCATAAGAACAGGGGTTTTGGATACTTTTATTCATTTCTAAATCCTCCATATCAGGAAAGGCATGGTGTATAGCGATGTCCAATAAATACTTATTGAATAAGATGTAGTAGACATTTTGCATGGCCTGTGTCATATATGAAGTACTGGATCAATGGCAGGCTCTATTATTATTGCTTTACAAGTATATTCAGTAGGAAGTAAATAAATTTAGAGGAAACATTCAGCCCAATAAAAAATAACAACCATAATAAGTACCCTTAATTTACAGGATAGTTTGATTTTTATTTGCAACATCACTAATATGTGGCAGTGTTTGGGGTTCACCTCCGCTCTGATTTTGCAAATGCATTCTGCAAATGAGAGAAGGATTTTAAGGAGCAAAATGCCTTCTCATTGATACTGTATGGAATGAAAGGTTTTGTAGAGACCCTTCTATTTTTGTTTGCAGAACGTTTCCATGCCTGCAACCTTATAGAATCATCTTACTCTGTGTTTGTTCCTGTGTCACATTCTCAGTGCCCTTCTACTTTTAGCCTTTTCCCCATCCCTTCCCCCAGGATCAGGAAAAGTCCATGAACTACCTTAGTGTTGGGCAGCAGAACCATTGTACTTAACCTCTTATCCACATTACTATATTTTCCAGACTTCTTTTAATACTCTGTTTACTTCATATCTTTGACTTAAGTCCCCATCTTGGTCAAGCTTATGGATTTGCTTCCTTCCTTTCCAATTATGATGGTTTGGACCTGTAACGGAACTAATAAATTGCTATTGATATCAAAGTGCTAATGAAAGCAATGGAGCAGTAGTAGAAATAAAAGAAGGAGACAGAGGGAAAGACATACTTGTTGAGCACTTATTTTGTGCCAGGAAGGAGACAGAATATAGTGATAAAGAGCCTGGTCTTGGAATCAAAGCACCTGGATACAGAAGCCAACTTTACCCCTTATTATCCTGACCTTAAGCAAACTACTTCAACTTCCAGGGCTTGCCTATCCCCTACAGAGCTAATTGTAATGTCTTCCTTAGATGCGTGTCATGAAGATAAAGTGAAGCATCATAAACAATTAGTATAGTGCCTGGCATGTGGTCCACGACCTGTGAATGATCACTCTTATTTTTACCCTCAAGGTCATTGCATTTGCTACTCAATTCACATCTCACAACTACGCTGTGAGTTAGTATATAGTTTTATAGTTGAGGACACTAAACCACAGAGACAGACATTCAAGCTTACCCACCATGTATGTGACAGATCCAGGCGTTACTTTTCCTTAAATCCTGTTTTCTTTCTACTATGCAAATGTTTAATGACTAGGGCCAAGTTATTCAAGACTAATACTGTTATCATTTCCCACTAAATTTTTTTCTCTTTCTGTTTTACCAGAATTCTATTGCTTTGCATTCTTTTTATATTAGTGCATTCAAATACCAGCTATGTCTTAAGAAGGGCAAAGTAAAAGACTAATCCACTGAAATCCCAGGCAAAACAGTTCTCCACTGTAGGTCTTAATTAATGATTAGTACATATCCTAGCAGGATTAATATGGCTATGCTAATCATAGCCGTGACTTCCAGTAGATTTGTCTTGTGTCGGGTCTCACATTAATGGTTCTTTTTATTGGCTTGGTAGAAAATATAGAAGAAAAAACAATCAACCAACCAAGAAAAAAACACATCAACTATGTATGTGTAGAATAATATGCTAGATTTTATGTGTCATTCATTGAATATAAGCAGGTTTTAATAAACACATTTGATCATATTTTGTGTTCAGTTTTCCAAATAAAAGTTGGAGGTAAAATAAAAAGGATAATCACTGGCAATTATGCTTCTGCACATGCATTACATCTAATACATAAGAAGGCCTTGAGCTGGGTACAGTGGCACATGCCTGTAATCCCAGGGATTTGGGAGGCTGAGTCAGGAGGATCTCAAGTTTGAGGCCAGCCCAGACAACTTAACAAGACCCTGTTGCAAAAATTTAAAGCAAGGGGGGCCTGAGGATAGCTCAGTGGTAGAATATTTCTGAGTTCCATAACCAGTTAGAAAAATTTTAAAAAGATACCTTCAAAAAGATTTCCTTTATTGCAGATGAAGAATCTAAAGCTCTATGAGACTAAAGAACATTCCCAACATTCTCATGGTTCTTGTACTTAGTGGAAAAGGTGAGTTTTGAGCATTCAAACTAATTATAGAAGGAGCACTGGGTTAAGAGCTAAGAGAGCCATGTCTGAGGCTCTCCTTATTTGTAGAGCCCATGTGATTTTAGCAAAGCAATTCAACTTGCTGATCCTACATCTCCTCTTTTGTAAATGAAGGCAAAGCATGACTATTTCTCTGTTCAGGTCTCTTCCAGTTCTATGCAAATGTATTTTTCTTAGATCTCAAATGTCACCAGGAACTGAAGATTGTCCTATAACTATTAAGCTCACTCTGTAAGACGTATTATCTTCATTACTAACACAGCACTTCTGGTAAGTCAATGCAGCTGAGGACCACAGGGAATGCACTACTTATCTCCGTAGTTATGTTTGACTAATTTCCTTTTTCTGCAGAGAATTGGAGAAGGAGGCCCCTGGAATTGTCTTTAGCTCTGTGGTGAACTGCTAATTTGAAACCACAGGGTGCTCTTTGAGAAACTGCAGACTTGCATCTGATAACCATTTTATGGGAATGTGCCTTGGCCCTTCAGTTGTGGTTCCCCACAAAATACCATGATGAGTGACGTGCTTCAGCAGATGAAAGCTCTATGGGGGTCCGTGCCAGAGACCTCTGACTACATCACTTGGCATTTGCTGATTTCTGCCTATTTTTTTATATAAGTGATGTCTCTGGGCTACACTTTCATTTGAATCTTTGGTATTTCCACTGAAATTCACATGTGGACTGAGAGAATTCGATTCTAGAATTTTAAAAACACATAGGCAAGCTTTCCAACCACCAGCTTTTTTTTTTTTTTTTTTTTTTTTTTTTTTTTTTTTTTTTTTTTTTT
>PVJS01029710.1:0-24585 GCA_004027185.1 Glis glis
GAGAGAGAGAGAGAGAGAGAGAGGGAGGGAGAGAGAGAGAGAGAGAGACAGGGAGAGAGAGAGAGAGAGAGCTGAGACTGGCCGTGAACCCGGATCCTCCGGTCTCTGCCTCTCAAAGTACTGGGATTACAAGCGTGCACCACCACACCCGGCAAATCATTGCCTTTTAAGCTCAGAAGTTGCCCAAAGTGATAGGCAGGCATTGAAATGACAGTGGGACAAGGTGAAGGTGGAAACATGCGGTGCCAACTTGTTTCTTTTAATGGATTTATACAGATGTCGGCATTTTATTCACAGCCACTTGGATTTATCCTTGTAAGTGATCATCAGTAAGTTAAGTTTGTCTTTCAGGAGCAGAAGGAAAAGGATGAAGTGAATTTCACCTTTAAAAGGCAACATTAATGCAGCATGAAAGAATGTTTTTTTGCCTGTTTCTACAAAAAGCCATACCATTATGTTGATGGATTTGCTCTGTTGTGTCCTATTAAGTATAAAATGTGGCCATATATTTTGGATTCTAGAGTCTTTTCTGGTGTGTTGAGCACACTGGTGCTTAAGACGATGATGTAAATTAGTTTTAATGTACTTGGGTAATCAAGCATACAGTGCTTTGAAGCCACTAACCGAGAAAAGAGAAGAGAGCTGTTTCAGCCTTCCCCAGTAATGAGACCCGTAAATCAAAAGAATGAACATGGAAACGTCAAGTGTGCCGTGGGATCTCATTTCAAACACCTTAAAGAGACTCCTTTTTTGGTTCAGGCTTGCTGTGGCCATGTTGCCCAGAGTAAGGGCTAACCTGAGATATTAAGATGTAAAACAGAGAACCTCTATAGAACTAAACAGCTGAGCCAAACACTCTGTAGATTTGAGGACTTGTGGTTAAGAAGTCTGGGTCTCAGGAGGTGGAACTGTATGGAGATATCCTCACTTAGAGGTGTGCACATATTCAAGTACCAAATAGGTGTTATCTAAGGCAATCACAAGATAGATATGCAAGAGAGGGAATGTTTTCCACTCAGTATGTAATGGTCTTTTCAAACTAACTCTGGAGCAGTAGATTCTAAGCACAAATGCTTTCAACCGGTAAGGAAAATGGCATGAATTTCTGGGAAGAATCAGATGCATCCCTAAAAAGACAGAAAAATGCTGTCTAGACTTCAAGTAGATGTATAGCAGGTGGGAAGACAAACTGTTTCTAGAACTTTGGCAGGCAGACTGGCCTTTCAATTTGTAAAAGGAAAGGAAGAAAATAGGCAAAAGAAGTTGGGAATATGAGCTCCAAGTCCTTCTAGATGTTGGTGCAGGCAATGTCAGAAATTCTTGGTAGCTCCTTCTCTTGCAGGCTGACTTTGGACTGTGCACATGGTCCTATTTTTAAACCGCAGACTCCATTTCACTCCCACATATTTTAACCTTCTACTGTTCAAGTGCTAAAACCAGGGATTATTTTAAATTGGTTTACACTCCGTTGCAGGCCCAGATGAGAAGCTAGGATCCTAAAATTGTGTTAAGCAATGGGTTGAGAGGAAATAAATGTGGAGAGACTAAATGACAATGGCGATATGGGTCTTCTTCCTGTCAATTTCCCCTTTTAGTTAAAACTTACACACAAAGGTATTTGACTCCATATCTGTAGGAATGTTTGCATTCAGGATAGTTTATTTTGATTTTATTAAAGTGTTGCTTTTTTTTTTTGTGGTTCCAGGGATTGAACCCAGGGGCGTTCTACCTCCGCGCTACACCCCCAGCCCTATTTTTTATACTTTATTTTGAAACCGGGTCTCACGATGTCATGGAGGGCCTCATTAAGTAGAGAGAGAGAGAGAGAGAGAGCTGAGGCTGGCCGTGAACCCAGATCCTCCGGTCTCTGCCTCCCAAAGTACTGGGATTACAAGTGTGCGCCACCACGCCCGGCTTAAAGTGTTGCTTTTGATTAATATTGAGGATAATTTTTTAAGCCCAGTTATTTTTGCATTCAGAGCTGTGCTTCAGTTGTCTTGCGGGTGTGGGTGGGAGATGGGTGTGGGTGTGGGCATAGAAAAGGAGGGAGAGAATTTTTAAGTGCTGTAAGTTGTGCTGAATTTAAAATTCAGATTTTTTTGTGTATATGCAATGAAATGCATTATTGATGGCTTTAGGAGCAAAGAGATCAGAGAGAGAATGAATTATTTTCTTATTCAAAAGAAATTGAGAAGGTCAGAGAGGCTGCTGGTTAAAAAAAACACAGTGTTTTCCTCTTTTTACACTGATGTTTTATAGCAATTGGAATTTTCTTATTTGGCAGCCTTTTAAAAAACTATTTTCAAGAAGTCTTTTCTGAAATAGCTCTTATAGGCACCTAAACAAATCAAAACTGAAACTGACTGTAGTCATGTACTCCATTGTACCAGATCATGGCATAGAAAAATAACAAGGATGTATTGCCTGGTACAAAAATGTAGATACAGGAATAGGTGGGGCACATTCCTTTTACCTTGAGGGATGATTAGGGAGAAGTGATGAAAGTGATCATGGAATATAATTTCGCCTATATTTATGAAAGATTTTATTTTTTAACCAAATAGTGTTTTTTTTTGTATCTATGTGTCCATCCATCGATACATCTTATTTTCTTGAAGTTTTTCAGACTGAGATGCAGATACTCTAAATACATTTTTTACCCTTAAAGCTTTTAGCATGTATATCATTAACTAGGTTGGTTTTTACTTAGAGTGGTGTTTTTTATAAGTGAAATTTACAGGCCGGGCGTGGTGGCGCACGCTTGTAATCCCAGTACTTTGGGAGGCGGAGACTGGAGGATCCGGGTTCGCGGCCAACCTCAGCGTGCATGCGCGCGCGCACGATCGATCGATCTCTCCTCTCTCTCTCTCTCTCTCTCTCTCTCTACCTAGTGAGGCCCTCCGCAACTTCGTGAGACCCGGTTTAAAAAATAAAGCATAAAAAAAAAATAGGGCTGGGGGCGTAGCGCGGAGGTAGAACGCCCCTGCGTTCAATCCCCGGTATCGCAAAAAAAAATTTAAAAAAAGTAGGGCTGGGGGTGTAGCTCGGAGATAGAATGCCTCTGGGTTCAAACACCAGTACCACAAGAACCAACCAACCAACCAACCAAAAAATGTCATATCAAATATAGTTAGCTTTACTTCTTTCCAGTATAAATCCCCCCTTTTGTTTTGCCACCTTGTACTAGCTAGACTGTCTAGTACAATGTAAAGTAGAAAAATGGTCATTTTTGTGCCAGTATTGAAAAGTTGCTCCGGTATTGATTTCTAATAAAATATAAAAGACAGTGAGAGTCGGGGTTCTGCGCAAGCATTCAGGCAGGGAGGGGCAGCAGCTCTATCTGTTAGGTTCCAAGAGCACCCTCCCCCCCCCCCGTCCTAATGATTAACCCATAGTAAAGCCTTTATCCTTAGGAATACATAGGGGCAAAGCCTCTAGCCCTAAAAATATATATAAAAGCAACTAAAAGCCCTACGATCACAGAGACTCTGCCTGGAGCATTTTAAAACCATAAAGATGACAAGGACCTTATGCCTTACTCTTAGAGATTACACACAGCTCCACTGGTTGCAACTAGTGCCTTTGTTTACCTCCTATTTTTTGTGATTCCCGCCTTAGTAAAATCCATGAGTCACTTCAAAGCACCCATAGTTGATGGGCAACCAATCCAGTCCAATACAATAGAGGTAAAAACAAGGTGGATTATTGACCCCTGCACTGAGTAAGGGCACTGTCCAGACAAGAAGGCATCACCTGCTTAAGGAATAAATTACTAGCCGGTTGCCTTGGTAACACTGATAAGACCATACCAATATAAGAACTGTATTTAAGGGGCCGGGGTTGGAGGGAGGGGCAGAGTTCCATTTTCGGGCTCTCCAGTGTGCACGCTGCTTTTCTTCTCTTCCCTTTCTATTTCCTACTGACTTTGTAATAAAATTTTGTTTAAGCTGCAACTGCTGCCTGTTAGTTTTAATTTCCCCATTCAGAAAATTTTATCTGAATTGAGGAAAAGAGCCCACAGTGCCACTTCCACTGTAACAATTTTGCTTTTTTCTTAGTCTTTGATCAAATAATAGACCCTTTGACCCTATCAATATTATATGTAAATTATGGGTTTTTCTTAGAAGATTTTTTATATTTCTATTTTGCTGAGTGTTTTTTTTTTTTGCGGTACTGGGGATTGAACCCAGGGGCATTCTACCTCTGAGCTACACCCCCAGCCCTATTTTTTTATTCTTTATTTTGAAACAGGGTCTCACTAAGTTGTAGAGGGCCTCACTAAGTAGCTGAGGCTGGCCACGAACCTGGATTCTCTGGTCTCAGCCTTCCAAGTGCTGGGATTACAAGCGTGCGCCACCACACCCGGCTTGCTGAGTGTTTTAATCATGAATGCCTTTTGTATTTTGTCAAGTGGTTTTTCCACATGGAAAGTGATCATTTATTTTAATCATTGTATTCTGTTAATATGGTTAATTACATCGATTAATTTTCAAATGTTAAACCAGCATTGCATTCCTGGAAGAAAATAATCCTCAGAGTTTGTTGTATTCTACTCCCCATCCCTATTTTATTTTATTTTATTTTATTTTGAAACAGGGTCTTGCTAAGTTTGAGGCTGGTCTTGAACCTGTGATCTCCCTTGTCTCACCTGCCAAGTACTGGTATAACAGGTGTGCACCACCGTGCCCGGCATATCTTCCTTAATTTAAATCAAATTATGCCAGGCATGGTGGCACACGCTTGTAATCCCAGTACTTGGGAGGCTGAGACAAGAGGATCCGGGTTCACAGCCAGCCTCAGCTACCTAGCGAGGCCCTCCGCAACTTAGTGAGACCCTGTTTCAAAATAAAGAATAAAAAATAGGGCTGGGGGTGTAGCTCGGAGGTAGAATGCCTCTGGGTTTAATCCCCAGTACTGCAAAAAAAAAAAAAATCAAATTGTTAGTTTTTCTAGTATCATTATCAAACAATTCCTATCCCCCTTGATTTGAAAGTATATCTTTATTACAGATAAAGTTATTATATTTTTCTGAAGTTTTTGTTAGGCTGTTTATGCTAGCCCTACTATGTTTAGTTACTGTGGCGACATTTTCATACTTGTAGAGTTGATGTTTAGAACACAAGGTAAACATGTCACCCGCCAGATTGTAAGCTCCTTTAAGGAGCTTGTGACCAAGAAAGGAATTAAGACATGTATGCCTGTGCATACAGTAGAGGCCAGTGGACAGACCCACTGGGCCTTAAAGAGGAGGTTGGAAGGCCTTACTTGTGTTAAGGATACAACCTAATTCTTTAAATTTGGATCAGCCTTATAACTACTATGACATAGTGAGAAATACATTCTAAAACCCCCGTGGACATTAATGATTTCTGTGATGCTTGAGACAGCACATATATTTCATCTCCAGGTCAAATTCCAGTCAGTCGGGAGTGGCCGCTTGGAGTGCTATGTGGAAATAGCCTGATAGGAAAGAATAAGGGATAGCTGAGTGTTGCTCTCTGCAATGGATGGTGATGTTTGTTGCATATTTATCATCCCTACCCTATTTTACATGGCTTCAAATTACATTTTTTGATTCTCTAGCCTCTGGGGTCTTTTCCTTTGATACCCCTTAGATGGTTCTTTTCTCTGTTACTTCAGTCTAGTACTTTCTGTCATCTAGTTCTGTTGACATGGACAAGGGGAATGTATAGACAAGTAAGTCTGCTAAACTAGCAACATCATTTTCAGTCCAATTCTGTATCAGTTGGCTCTGGTTAAAGGCCAGGGAAGGTCTTATACCTCTGTCATGGGGTTCTCTCTTTTTTTTTCTTCCACAAAAGTTAGAGCTGAAAGAGCTCTTGCTAATCCCCAGTTTCTAGATTGATAACTTCCTGGAAGCCTTAAAAAACATTTAAAACACCAAGTATCTCCTATAATCTCAGCTTTATTGCTCTAAAATGCACCTCACAACCTCCCCCTATAAATCAGTTCTACTTCTCAGAATTCCATTGCTTTTAGACTAAAACCGTCATCACTTCTGCAAGTTGCTGTGTTTTCATTTCAGGAATTGAGCCAGCTGCGGCCTCAGTCTGCTCATTCTTTTCTTTTCCCCATCTCTGCCCTCACCTAGCCAGAGTGAGTACTCCCCGTCCGGCGACCATTGTCAGTTCTTTGCGGGTTTCCCCGATTTTGACTCTTTAATTCAATTTATATTTTAAATAGGTTCTTAGATCTAGTGACCCAGACCTTGTTTTGAAATATCCTTTCCCTACTCATCGGGAGCTTCGTTCTGGTACTCTTAAATTCACGTCACTCTGACTGCCTTAGGCTCACTTGCGATTCTGTTCCACCCTGTTTTATCCAGCCTCACTTTTTATATTTTCCACCAGCTTTCTTAAAGCTCCGCTCTACATAGCTCTGTGGCTTTTTGGGGAGCAGTTCTCTTTCCTGGCTCATTTGGCATGTTGCCCACTGTCCCTTCTGCCTCTCCAAACCCTCTCTTTTTCCAAGCGTAGATCAAACTTCCTACCTCTTTTATATATTTCCCCAACCCATTATCTCTTCCAACAACCATTGATCTTTTCCTTTCTAAACCCTCCGGGCATGAATTGACAGCTATACATTAATTGCAGATACAGAACAATGAGAGAATATCACTGAAGTAGAAGGTAGGGGTTAATCACCAAGTACTTTCACCGGACAGTACTGTTAGACACTTGCTTTATGCTAATTTTGTTTTCCCAGATAATGTATGGGCACCTGGGGGGACCAATTTTTATGTTTTACACTCCTTGTGCATCATTCTTAGTTCCCAGCATAGTGGGAGGACTTGGTAACCGGTGCCTTACAGATACTCTGTTGATGAGTTCATTAATAGAATCTTTAAGTTTTAGTTATATGAATGATTCCTAAAACTTAATCAGCTATATGGGAAATGTGATTTGACCTTCAAGATGTATGGAAATTTAATGTAACCTTTTGCTGAAATATTTACATTGTTGGTACTAAGCATAGTTTTTTATTTTTCTTCCCTCCCTCCCTCTCTTCCTCCCTTCCTTTTGAACCCAGGGACACTCTACCGCTGAGCTACACCCCCAGGCCTTTTAATTTTAATTTTGAAACATAGTCTTGCTAAGTTACTGAGTGCTGGCCTTGAACCTGTGATCTTTTGTCTTAGCCTACCAAGTACTGGGATTACAGGTGTGCGCTACCACACCTGGCTAAACGTGCTTTCTGAAGGAGGGTGGGGAAAGGAACAGAAGGTTGAAAAATATGTTAGAACTCAAGTATTTTAATGCTTTTGTGAGTCGTACTGTTGATTTTATTTATTTATATTTATTTATTTATTTATTTATTTATTTATTTATTTATTTATTTGGTGCTGGGGATTGAATCGGGAGTGTCCTACTTCTGAGCTACACTCCCAGCCCTATTTTTTATTTTTTTAATTTTGAAACAGGGCCTCATTAAGTTGCAGAGGTACCCACTAAATTGCTGAAGCTGGCCGTGAACCTGCGATCCTCCTGTTTCAGCCTCCCAGGTACTGGGATTACAAGTGTGTGCCACCACGCCCGGCTCATACTGTTGATTTTATATGTCTGGTGAGGGAAGCCAGTCACCTCTCTACTGCCTTTTACCTTTGGTAAAATATAGGTGATGACAGTGTTCTATCTATGTCCCCAAAGTATTAACAGACCATAGTAAGTAAGAGTTTGGAAAATGCTAGGCTGGGAGGCATGCTGTGCTGTTGAGAATTAATAGTTCTATTGAGAAGTAATAGATACATTCATGGGTTCTTGAGTCATCTAGAAACACGTGGGGGGTGGGTTTAGGAGGAGGGTGTGAGTGGACCTGTGTGGCAGGGCCTTTGAAAAGTTTTGATTTTTAGGGGGACCAGAAATTTGAATGACAGTATGGCCAGCTAGTTAACATTAGGCAATCGGTGGCCAATTTTTGCTTATGATATTTATCTATTCACGTGGAGCTACTGAGGAGACTGGGTGCTGTTAGACCTGCCTATTGGCAGGCTCCAAGGCTCCCTGTGAGTACAGCCTTGCTGTTCAAGAATGGTGTGGGAGGGGAGTCAAGTTGAGTAAATGTTTCCCCCTCCTGGTCCCCACCTCCTGCTTCTCTGCAGCAGGCACCCAGGAAGGATAGACATCATGCTCACCCAAAGCCAAGTGTCTACAAACTTGCCATTTTTAGCCAGAGAATAAGAAGATAAGACCCTTGTTCTGTATCAGCTCTTCTCAGAGGGTGGGGCTGGCTTGATGAGAATTTGATTTTCCTCTTCTCTGAGCCATATCTGCCCCTCCTAAGCCTCAAATCTGGGCAAGGCAGATGGCCTTCCCAGGTAGAAGACCCATTCTGTGGTGAAGGGCATGCTTTCCTGGCCTCATTTGCTGTTTTCTGGAGCTCACTTTGGAAACAGCCCAGGTGCCCGTGGGCCACGTAGGACAGGCGCTAAGGATTCAGACATACATGGGTTTGAATTCCTCCTCACTCTTCACCAGAGCAGGACCATAGGGAGAGGATGTAACCTGCCTGAACTTCAGTTGTCTCACCAGTGAATAGTAACACCTGTATCCATCGTGTTATAGAGAGAAAGAAAAGTGCAGCTCCGAGGTCATTGGGACGTTGCCTGAGACATCAGCAGCTATTTCACACATATGGTGGTTATAATATTAACCAGATCTGCAACCAGGTGTCAGGGAACTTGTCATCCGTGACTTCTTGGACAGTAGACAAGCTGGGCTTGAGCAAAACTATGAGACGGGAAGTGTTTATCTGTGGCATCTTAGTCCCTCTTTTCTTCATTCTCTGTTGACACTGTCTCTCCATCTCCATGGACCCAATGACGGTCTGCTTTCTTTCTCTCCACCTTCCACAAATTGGCATGCCGATCGAACTGAACCTTTAGAATGGGGTCTGTGAACATTTTTATATGGCCTCTGAGTTGAGAATTTTTTTTAACATTCATAAGCAGTTGAAACAAATGAAAAGAAGAAGAATATTTTGGGACATATAATGTGAAAATAATATGAAATTCAAATTTCAGTGCTATGAATAAGGTTTTGTTGGTACACAGCATGCTCATTTGTTTACATGGAGTCCACACCTGCTTTCTTGACATGAGGGCCGAGCTGTGGAGTTGTGACAGAGGCTCAGGATGGCTTTCATCACTTTGTGCTGCTCATTGGCACATTTCTAGTCACAGTGATGCAGTTAGAACTTGAGCATGTTTTGAATGCCATGTGTTTCATCACCTCACAACAACAATTGCTTTTTTAAAAATTATTATTATCACATATCCTTGATTTCAAAACAAGAGAAAAGTAGATTTCAAGTGTTCTACTTTAAAGGCACAGTGCAGTGTGGGTTATTTTATTTTTGAATTAGATGGCAAAGCATTGTGTTTATTACATCATGAGACTTTAACTACACTAAAAGAAACATGCTATACAGAAACATCAAACTATCATCACACTATTCCCAAATCACAGGAAACCAATGATGAAAAATTAGAAAACCTAAAAGTGAATATTTCATTATAGCAGAATTTCTTTTTTTTTTTTTTTTGCGGTACCGGGGATTGAACCCAGGGGCATTCTACCTCCGCGCTACGCCCCTGGCCCTGTTTTTTATACTTTATTTTGAAACCGGGTCTCACAAAGTTGCGGAGGACCTCACCAAGGAGAGAGAGAGAGAGAGACAGGGAGAGAGAGAGAGAGAGCGAGAGAGCTGAGGCTGGCCGTGAACCCGGATCCTCCGGTCTCCGCCTCCCAAAGTACTGGGATTACAAGCGTGTGCCACCACGCCCGGCTTGCAGAATTTCTTTACAAAGATAAAAAATGAAAATGAGGCTGCAACTAAAGTAAGTTTCTGAAGGATTCCTTCCTTAGCCAAGTCAGGAAAGCCACTGAGGGATGGTGAGTTGATGGAATCATGTTTGATGGCAGTAGCTGAAAAAAATGTGTTCAGGAAATACAAAATTGTTTCGGACTATTAGCCTTTAGTAGAGAACAGTTGCTTGAGTTGTTTTGGATATTAAGCCCAATGTCATTAGTCAGTTAAGGCAAATGATTTTGGATGGCTTTCCTTGGTTGTTGATTAGCCAGTAAATATTACCAGTAGTGCTAAGTTGTGTTCTCTCCTCTATCTCTGTTTCTGTCTCTGTCTCTGTCTATCTCTATCTCTGTCTCTATCTCTATCTCTGTCTCTATCTCTATCTCTCTCTCTATCCCTATCCCTATCCCTATCCCTGTCCCTGTCCCTGTCCCTGTCCCTGTTCCTGTCTCTGTCTCTATCCCTATCTCTATCTCTATCCCTATCCCTATCCCTATCCCTGTCTCTGTCTCTGTCTCTGTCCCTGTCCCTGTCCCTGTCTCTATCTCTATCTCTATCTCTATCTCTATCTCTATCTCTATCCCTATCCCTATCCCTATCCCTATCTCTATCTCTATCTCTATCTATCTCTATCTCTAGCCCAGGGTCTCACATGCTAGGCAAGTGCTCTGCCACTGAATTATACCCCCAGTCTCGCTTGCTGTTTTCTTGAGGGACAAATGTAGAGTTTGAAGTAACTGAAAAGTTAGATTCCATAAATAGTTTGTCTAGAACAGTGATAGGTGAGAATGTTTTTAAAGAAATATGAAGACGTGAATTTAATACAATCTGAGGTGAAATCTACTAAGATGGTTTATAACTGATCATGATAAAAATGTGGGGGAGCAGAAAAAGGCTTAGTTGAATAACTTTACACAGCTTTTGAAGGTGTTTAAAAATCCGTGGCTGTTTTTTTGTTTTATTACCAGAATTTTTTTTCTTTTTGTTCCCTGAGCTCAGGGCCAAGATTTAAATTTTTTGATCAAGATAAACTGCTGTTAGCCACTACTATTGAATATTGAATGCCTCTGGGAATTAGCTTTTGCTGCATATTTACCAATAAATTCCATATAAAACTGTAAGACAAAATAGTGCTTACACCTAAAACTTAACATTGAAGTAAAATAATTTATATGCGCCGGGCGTGGTGGTGCACACTTGTAATTCCAGTACTTGGGAGGCTGAGACTCGAAGATCCGGGTTCGTGGCCAGCCTCAGCTACTTAGTGAGGCCCTCTGCAACTTAGTGAGACCCTGTTTCAAAATAAAGAATAAAAAAATAGGGCTGGGGGTGTAGCTCAGAGGTAAAATGCCCCTGGGTTCAATCCTTGGTACCGCAAAAAAAAAAATTTATATGTTGACTAATACTGTTTTGAAGTACTAGTAATGTCAAGCTGCTCTATAATGCTTCCTAGGCTTTCTAAAGTTAAACTGTGCATTGAGAGCTCTGGTCTAAAGCCAATTTGTAGCAGATATGTTTTCTTAGCTCAAACTAAGAAGGAGCAATACTTCAGAATTCAGTGCAGTACAAAGGAAATTTCCGTATTTTAAAATCCATCTAGCTGTACATTTGAGGAGCTCCTACCTAACCTCAATTACAAAGGAAGACTCCAAAGCACAGTGACATGCTAAAAGGAAATATCAAGAGAAGAATCTAATAGGAATTCTTAAATGCCATTCAAGTGATGTATATACTTAATTAAAACCATGTGCTCATGGATGGCAGTATTAGTATTAACTGTTTGTGTGAAAGAAATTTTCAAAGATGAAATATGTAAAATCTCATTACAGATCTACAGTCATAGAAGAACATTTTTGATCCTTTTCTGTGTGTGTGTGTGTGTGTGTGTGTGTGTGTGTGTGTGTGTAAACATGTTTTTATTTCTCTGGAGTAAATGCCCAGGAGTGCAATTGCTAGGTCATGGGGTAGTTGTATGTTTTGCTTTTTAAAAAAAATGAATTTTAGCTGGGCATGGTGGTGCATGCTTGTAATCCCAGTATTGGGGGGTTGAGACTGGAGGATTGCAGGTTTGAGGCCAGCCTCAGAAACCTCATGAGGCCCTCTGCAACTTAGTGAGAGCCTGTTTTAAAAATAAAATATAAAATAGGCCTGGGAGGTAGAATGCCCCTTGGTTCAATCCCCAGTATCCCTCCCCCCACATAAAGTTTTATTTTTTGAATCAGTTTTAGGTTCGCAGCCAGACTTAAAAGAATATAAGAGAAACCTGATATACATTCTACTCCCACACATGTATAGCATTCCCCATTATGCACATCCTCCACTGGAGTGGTACATTTGTTACAACTGATGAACCTACATTGACATATCATAATCATGCAAGACCATAGTTTATATTAGGGTTGACTCTTGATGTTGTACGTTCTATGGGTTTGGAAAATTTATAATGACATGTATCCATGTATCATACAGAGTATTTTCACTGCTCTGAAAGATTCTCTGTGCTCTGTGTATTCATCTCTCCCTCTCCTCTAACCCTTGACAACCACTGATCTACTTTCTATTTCCGTAATGTTTACACATGATTTTTTTTAGAAAAAAATAGAAGTAAAACTGTTATTTAATACACAATATGACTGAGTATTTATAAAATCCAAAAGAATCTACAGGTAAACTATTTTAATTAGTAAATAAGTTAAGCCAGGTCACTAGCTATAATGGCAAGCTACAAAAATTTGTCGTATTATCATATACTAGTAACATTAGGAATAAGAAAAGTTAAATTTTAGAGTCTTGCATTTAAAACAGCATCAAGCTGGGCATGGTGGCGCACGCTTGTAATCCCAGTACTTGGGAGGCTGAGGTCAGAGGATCCGGGTTCATGGCCAGCCTCAGCTACTTAGTGAGACCCTGTTTCAAAATAAAGAATAAAAAATAGGGCTGGGGTAGAGCTCAGAGGTAGAATGTCCCTGGGTTCAATCCCCAGTACCGCAAAAAAAAAAAAGAATCAAAAACACCCTATTCCTGAGGATAAGTGTTACAATAAAAATATCAATAAACCTTTACACTAAAAACTACAAAAAAGTCATTAATAAAATCAGAAGACTAAATAAATAGAGGTACATGTTTATGCATTAGACATATCGGCATATTATAAATATATGAATTCTTCCCAGACTGACCTACATACTCTATGTAATTCCATTTGAAATCTCATCAGATTTTTTATGCAAACTGAAAACCTAATCCTAAAATTTATTTTTTTTAATTTAAATTTTTTATTTTATTTTATTTTTTTGCGGTACTGGGGATTGAATCCAGGAGCATTCTACCTCCGAGCTACACCCCTAGCTCTATAGTTTTTTGTATTTTTTATTTTGAAACAGGGTCTCACTAAGTTGCAGAGGGCCTCACTAAGTAGCTGAGGCTGACTGTGAACCTGCGATCCTCCTGTCTCAGCCTCCCAAGTACTGGGATTACAAGCGTGCGCCACCATGCCCAACTAATTTTTTATTTTTAGTATACTTTTATTGGTGCATTGTAGTTTCATGTCATAATGTAAATCATATTGATAGTGACATACATGCACTTGGTGGTACTTGGTGGGCTTTCCCCCTGTCTTCCTCCCCATCCTCCCGTTCCCCATACAGAGTACTGACATTGACATTGGTATTCTTCATATGTACATGAAGCCAATGGTAGTAATTCCTTCATTGATTCTCACTCTTCCCCTTCCCCTAGACCACCTCCCTGGCTCCACTGAAGTTTCTTCTCCATTATCTGGAGTCCCTCTGGTATCCCAATTACTACCTAGCTTCTGCATATTAGAGAAAACATATGACCCTTCACTTTCTGGGACTGGCTAATCTCACTTAACATAATGTTCTCCAGGTCCTTTCATTTTCCTGCAAATGACATAATTTTGTTCTTCTTTATTGCTGAGTAGAATTCCATTGTGTAGATATCCCATAATTTTGTAATCCATTTGTCCTGTTGATAGACACCTAGGTTGATTCCATAATTTGGCTATTGTGAATTGTGCTGCTATGAACATGGATATGCATATATTACTGTAGTTCTCTGATTTCAGTCCCTTTGGAAAGATAGCCAGGAGTGGTACTGCTGGATCATATGGTGGATCCATTCCCAGTTTTCTGAGGAATCTCCACACTGATCTCCATAGTAGGTGAACTTAATTTACAATCCTACAAACAATGTAGAAGAGTTCCAATTTCCCTACATCCTCGCCAACATTTATTCTTTTTTGATTTCTTGATGATTGCCATTCTAATTGGGGTTTGATGGAATCTCAGTGTAGTTTTGATTTGCATCTTCCTGATTGCTAATGATGTTGAACATTTTTTCATGTATTTATTGGCATTTGTATCTATTCTTTTGTGAAGTGTCTATTTAGTTCAATTGCCCATTTCTTGTTTGGGTTATTTGTTTTTTTTTTTTTCCTTCAGTACTGGGGATTGAACCCAGGGGCATTCTACCTCTGAGCTACACCCCAGCCCTATTTTTTATTCTTTATTTTGAAACAGGGTCTCACTAATTTGCGGAGGGCCTCGCTAAGTAGCTGAGGCTGGCTGCAAACCCGGATCCTCTGGTCTCAGCCTCCCAAGTACTGGGATTACAAATGTGCGCTGCCATGCCGGCTGGGTTATTTGTTTTTTTAGTATAAAGTCTTATAAGTTCTTTGTATATTCTAGATATTAGTCCTCTATCAGAGGGATAGCCGGCAAAGATCGTCCCTCATTCAATAGGCTTTCTCTTTAGACCTTTGATGAGCAGAAACTTTTTAGTTTAATGGAATCCCATTTATTAATTCTTGTTTTAATTTCCTGAGCTATGGGGAGTCTTGTTGAGGAAGTTTCTACCTGTGCCTATATGTTGTTGGAGTGTTGGACCTATGCCCTCCTCTAGTAGCTTCAAAGTCTCTGGTCTAATTTCCAGGTCTTTGATCCATCTTGAGTTCACTCCTGTTGCACATAATTTTGATGACAGGGAATATTAACTTTGAGCCTCCAAATGAGCAAAATTTCATTTTCTCCAAATAGAATATCATTCTTCACATTGGGAAGCTAGTGTTACAAATAATTGTACTTTGACAAAATTAAAAGCATAATATTAATAATCATGACATATTTGTAGGAAATTATTTCTGTCATTACCAAAGTGCCTATATAATATATTCAATATTGCCTCTTGGCCCCCACCTAAAATATATATTACATAGCCTTTCACTGAAAAAATTTGGAAACCTCTGATTTATATCCGCATTTAATTATTCCAACCATCTTTTTTCAGGGAATAAATACTTTTGTGTCTTAATAAAGGTCTGTTTCAAAAACAACAATAGTGAAGGAAATATTGCTTATGGCCTAGATTGTTTTGCCCTGAAAGTAATGCTCATTTCAAGTTTACTCTTGGACTGGAGTGGAGCGCTTGTCTACCTGGCATGTGTGAGGCCCTGGGTTCAATTCCCAACGACACACACACACACACACACACACACACACACACACACTTCTTGTTCCTAAATTGTATTATCTGGGGGAAGAGGGTTGAGCACAAAACAAGATGGTTGATTCTTCTGTGTGTGTTTGCTAGGTGTTCTGGTACCCTGAGTGGACGGAGCACTCAATGCCTGATTTCTGAGAGCTTGAATTGAGAGGAGGATGCGCTAAGTCCTCCTCTCCACTCTCTTGATAACCCTACCCCTCCAGTCTGCTCCTCTTCCTCCTGTCTATGGGAATATCTATGATCCTTCCGTTCCCGAACCTTCCCAGATCAAGCACCCGTTCTTGTCATCGCCTCTGGATAATCCCTTTTGGTCTGGCAGATAGCATCATCTCCTAAGAAGGCAGTAGGCAAGTCAGACCTCCTGCCCCAGACCTTCTGCTGTTTCCTGAGGGTGTCTGAGAGGAGGAATCAGGTAACAGTGATGCTGCTGACCTTGGAACTCCTGGTCATGTATGTGCATGTGTCCTGGGTTGGGATTATCCTCAAGCCTCATAGGCTGAGGTTCCTAGCACAGACATCTGCTTATGAACCAGTTTTCTGCTCACAAAACACAGTTATAGAGAACAAGACTGAACGTAGTGCAGTTTCAATTTTTGCCCCTCAGTGCCTTTTCTCCCCCCTGTCTTATCCACAGATGCCCACCGCCTTTACTGTTTTGTGTAGTATTAATATTCCTGGGTTATTTACAGAGGGTATGTGGGGCACTGTGCCTCCAACTTGCTCAGAATGCAGAGCGCCCTTCTAAAGAGCTTTCTGCTCACAGTCCGAAGGAAGCCCTGTGAGCCCTTGGTCTATCCATCTCTTGAAAATGAGCATAGCATGTGGGGAAAGATGACTCAGGGCAGTGACTTCACCACTGCCCTTATTTTAAACCTCCAACAGTGAAAGTCTAACCCAGTTCTGACAAGGGTTTTCAGCCAGGGCCGGGCCTGCCTTCGACTCAGTGATGCGTCACATTCTCTCTGCCGGAAACTCGCATTCTTCACACCAGTCATCATGGTCCTGGCGAGAGACCTTTTGGAGAGGTGTTGGTATTTGGTGGATTTATTTTTTTTTCCAGCTGCCCACAAAAAACAAACTAAAAAACGATCAGTTAAAAAAATTTTTTTTTTCCTTTGAAAAGTTGGTCAAAATAGTTTGTCATGTCTCCATCTGGAGTTATTTGTTGTTACTCTGCCACGGGAGTCTGCTCAGGGCCATGGTGAGGTGACCGTGGCCCTGAGTGAAGGGTAACATAAGCTGGGGCAGCATGCCCGTCCGGGGCTGTGAAACCTCTTAGCTGGTGTTAGGCGGTGGGTGGCTGGCCGTGCCTGGTGGCCACAGGTCCTCGCGTCAAGTGTGGCTGGGACTTGCTCAGAGGAGACCTTTGAGTTCTTTAAGTGATGCCTGCCCAGTTACTCACCCAAGTGGGGAACTAGACTGTTCCATGGTTTTTGTACCAAGAGGAGGCCTACACTTGCCAGCCCACACTGGGAACTTCCCAGAAGCTGAAGGGCCACACCTCATTTGCAAGAGCTGGAGCCCCTGTTCCATGCTTTGGTTTGTTATTATGGCTAAGGGAGAGTCGTGTTCTAATGGGCTCCTTTGCTTCTAATTTGCACATCTGGTACAAGCAGCTTCTTGAAGGCAGGGCTGGGCCTTACTCATGTGTTTCCCCGTGGTGTTCAGTCAGGGGAGACCACAGCAGAGAAGGCACTGTGGACTGAGGGAGTAACACCTGTCTTGTAGTTGGGACCAGGTCAAAACTCCAAGTTGGTCGTTAGCTGTAAGATTGGCCTAGACAATTCATGTCTCTGGGCATCTCCTTATCATCTAATTACTAGGTTGAGTGAGAAATTCTCCAAAGCAGTGTTTTTTTTCTCTTGCTATGCATCAAAAATGCCGGTGGGCTTTGCATTCTTTAAATAGACACATTTGGGCCACAGCCTTGAGGTGGGATTCAGCAGGTCTGGGTGGAACTTGGAGAGTAGAGATTTTTCCAAAGTTTCTTATAGCCAAGGTTGAGGACCATTATTTGCAATTGTTCCTTTATGAATAAATATAGCAACTGTCTAGACATGCATTGGGGGCAGAGACTGAAGAGTTAAGTCTACTTTCTAGCTCGCTCACTCACGTGGTTTTGGGTAGGTCTTGGTTCCATATTGGTTGTTTGCTGATGGCTTCATTCATGCCTCGCTACCTGGGCCTCTCATAACGTAGCTATGAAGCTAATTAGCTTCCCCCAAAGTGAGCGAGACCATGACAAAGTGGAAACTACAGTCCTCTTTTAACCTAATATAAAAAGTAAAGTCCCATTACTTCTGCCATATTCTACTCATTGGAAATGAGTCACTCCGTCTGCCTCATACTCAAGGGGATGGGATTATGCAAGAGCTTTGAAAACCAGGAGGTAGGGACCATGGAACCATCTTAGAGGATGCTTAGCACAGAATCTAAGGGGTGGGCTGAAGAATCAGGAGGAGGAGCAGGAACAGTGGGAAGGCAAGTGAAGAACAAGAAGGTAAGCCAGGCGTGGTGGCACATGCCTGTAATCCCAGTACGCGAGAGGCTAAAACAGGAGAATCACAGGTTCTCCGCCAGCCTCAGCAGCTTAGCGAGGCTCTCCACAACTTAGTGAGATCCTGTTTCAAAATAAAAAGCCTGTGAGTGTAGCTTAGAGGTAGAGTACCCTTGGGTTCAATCTTCAGTTTCACCAGAAAAAAAAAAAAGGTAATGGAAGCAGGTTAGAATTCAGGTATAGGGCAGGTAATGATGTGGTAACAGTACATACTCCAAGGGGCTTAGAGTGACAAAGATTCAGTTCTTCTTCATGCAAATATTCCTGATCGGTAGCTTTGAACTCTGTGCCATGTAATCACCTCTGGGACATGTCCATTGCAGGTCACTTGGGGATTCTTCTCCATGTCGTTTTCACTGTGGAACCTGAGCTGGCAGGGCAATCATGATCTGAAACACTGCCGGTTGCCATGGCAAAGGAAAGTGATGGAGAAGCATGTGTTAGCTTTTAAAACTTCAGACGTCAGCCATGTTATTTTCCTTCATGTTTCACTGGCCAAGTTATGTCATATGTCTTGTCCCCACTTCAAAGGGGGTGAAGATGGGAACTCCTACCCTGTGGCGCAAGAATGGAAATCCAGAGATACCTGCTTAGCCCTAATGACAACCCCGGGGGAATAGTGAGTACGTCGCCTTATACACGAGGGCAACGTGTGCTTCCCTCACGACTAATGGAAAGTCATGTTCTAATGGGCTCCTTTGCTTCTAATTCACAGATCTGGTGCAGGAAGCTTCTTCAAGGTGGGCTGCGCCTTACTCTTGTCTGTCCCATAGTGTTCAGTCAGGGAGACCCCAGCAATGATGAGGTCCTTGTTCATCTGAGTCTTGGCCACTCTGACTACACTGGACTGAGGAGGGAGTGGGACACGAGAAGGTGAGACAGCTCCAAGGACAGGTTGTAGACATTATCAGGCAGGAAAGAAGCTGAATCACAAGTCTTTCCTCATTCTTTTTCATTTAATAATTGAATAGTGTCACGGTGGTTTGTTTATCTTTTATGGTAGATCAGGTACCTAGCAGTAGATTCTTCCTTTACTCTAAAGCACAATCTATATTTATGTTTCGATGATAATCTCAGAAATGGCCAGTGGGAGTTGACTTTATTTTGTGTGCTCTTTTGATATCGCATTCAAATAAGAAATCATTCCTTTTTACCCTTTTCCTCTTATAACAAACTAAATCAGGGTGTTTAGAGAGATATAAGCTGTTTTGAAGAAGCCTAAAATGCATGTGTTGTTCTTATTGTTTTTATTAACTGTTTTTAGAAGTTTAGAAATAATAAAATCTGATTCAGTCTCTAAATATGCTCTGAACCACCAGTTTTCCATTTTTCTTGTGTTCAGTGTTTCAAGCAGGATATGTGAAAGTACTTGGTAAAGTGTAAATTGATATGCAAATACAAGTCATTTTGGCCACTTTTCCCAGTAGCCTTGAGTGGTGGAGTAATAATGTTGTGCATGTTTTATTTATGAGCTAATGTTCTGAAGGCAAGGTGTGGATGATCCAAAACTGGATAATGGAGACTTTGATTATACTTGACTTTACAACATTTCAAAAATTAGATATATTACAGGTTGTCCTGCACTACAAAGTCAAGGAATTAGTACTTCATTAACATTAAAGGATCAATAGAGAATAAATATAGTGGTAAACCAGGGTCAGTTTGCCCAAGTGCAACTGTGATCATTATTTTTGCCACCGTGTTCTTCTCTCATTTTTGGTTGTGACCTTTCCCACTTCCTCCCCAGCAGTTTCAATTGATTCAGTTACTTCCTCTAGCCCCTGCACTAGGTACATGATACAGAAAAGAGAGTCAGGCTGGGCATGGTTGGCAAATGCCTGTAATCCCAGTATTTGGGAGGTTAAGATAGGAGGATAGCAGATTTGAGGCCAGCTTCAGCAATCTAGTGAGACCGTGTTTCAAAATAAAAAATAAAAAGGGCTTGGGGTGTAGCTCAGAGGTAGAATGGCCCTGGGTTCAATTCCCAGTATCCCTCCCCCCAAAAAACAAAACAACAACAACAGAAACCAGAAAGGAAAGTTGAATTACCTATTTTCAAGTATGCTCAAAAAAAGAATGATATTCTGGCAATAGAATTTCAGATAATAGATAGGGGCCATAGAAAGCTGATTTCTGAGCGCTCCTGAACTTCTGTTTCCTCTAGAGGCTAACCTTATAGAGAATGGCTTAAAGATGTCAGGGAAGTTAAAAAAAAAAGACGTCAAGGAAAACTTAACTTTGATTCTAATACTTTGAGTTATCCCCACGTTTCAGGGTTTTGGTGACTTGTGGATAATTGAGATTTGATATATGAATGATTAAAAAATAATTGTGGAGCTGGGCATGGTGGCACACACTTATAATCCCAGTACTTAGGAGGCTGAGACTGGAGGATCCGGGTTCATGGCCAGCCTCAGCTACTTAGTGAGGCCTTCTGTAACTTAGTGAGATCCTGTTTCAAAATAAAGGATAAAAAGTAGGGTTGGGGGTGTAGCTTGGAGGTAGAATGCCCCTGGGTTCAATCCCCAGTTCCGCAAACAAACAAACAAAAAATAAATAAAAAATAAAAATTAAAAAAAATTGTGGGAGGTAAAATTTTCTAAAAAGCAAATATTAGGTACATATATTGACTTATTACTAAATTGGTATTGAGATATTTAATGTTTGAAATTTAAAATTCAGTAATTAGTATTGTCATTTAAAAACAATTGTCTTGAGATGTCTGTAATGAATATTTATTAGTTGGTTCTATCAAAGAGATTGACATTACTCTGCCATGAGAGTTATGCTGCAATTATGTTTGTGAAAAATTCCTTCCTACTTTCTTGGCAAGATGCAAAAATGATGGTCTGTAAAATTGAACCTTTTAAAATGGCCTTATGTGTGTTTGTACTGACATCTGACTTTGAAGTCATCCAACAGCATGTTGCCAATTTACCTGTTTTACTGGGTGTTATTTTTTTCAGAGGGGTTATACTGTAAGGCAAGTGATATAATTCATACTTCTTAGAACATGATGGTATTCTGATAAAAAGTCACTTCCAGGTGTTTCTGAGTGAAATGCTATAGCAGGAAAATCCTCCCCCCCCTTTTTTTTTGACAGCTTGTTGTACTTTAATGTGTAATACTAAAAAAAAAAAAATGGAACGCTTCACGAATTTGTGTGTCACCCTTGCGCAGGGGCCATGCTAATCTTCTCTATATTGTTCCAATTTTAGTATATGTGCGGCCGAAGCGAGCACCAAGCAAATCCTTCTAAGAGATTTTTTTCCCTAAATAAAACAAATATGTCTATTTTTCTAGGCACTGACTCCTTTTTTTTTTTTTTCTGGTACTGGGGCATGAACCCAGGGACATTCTACCTCCAGGCTATACCCCCAGCCCTATTTTTTATTCTTTATTTTGAAACAGGGTCTCATTAAGTTGCAGAGGGCCTCACTAAGTAGATGAGGCTGGCTTTGAACCTGCCATCCTCCTGTCTCAGCCTCCCAAGTACTGGGATTACAAGTGTGCACCACCACGCCCGGCTGGATCTTTTTTTAATTTAGGGTTACTCGGCTGTTGAATTGTTTGCATGCAGAAGCAGAGAAACAAAGCTTTCTGATTTTCTAGTAATATTTAAGCCACTCTGAGTTGTTGAAATCATTACTGCCCATGTACAATAGTAAAAGCAAAATGAAAGGAGTATCCAAGATCTGCTTGGGATTGTATATTTTGGGTATAAGCAGTTGGGAGAGATGAGATTCTGTCTCTCCTCTTCTGCCAGTAGAAATATATATTCCTAGGGTTGGAGAAGTGGTATTGCTCTCTGTTAATGGGAAAGACAAGTCATGGATTGTAAAGGACCTGCTGTAAGATGACCATATGGCTGAGATGACCGTGGTCAGGGCACCATTGTTTTCTCCACTGGGAAAGTTATTGCATTGCTAGATTAAATTATTTCCTTGAGAGCCTGGCTATAATTTGGACTCTAAAGAATTGTTAATGGTAATACAAAGCTTCCCTCATTCGCTGATTTGCTTTTGGAAAAGCATTATTCTCATTTCCTAGTTTTATTTAAAAGAAAAGCAACTCTGAAAGGTTATATTGTTAAAGTCCTGTTGAGATTGTAATCTAGGTAACGGGTAAATTGTGTTCTTTTGAAGGAGGTAACTTTAGTATCGTTTGGTTGATGTGAGCTGTGAGGTTTAGGCACACAGACGTTAGGTAGTTGGCGTACCAGTTCACTCAAGAAGGGACCCCCAGCAGGAGGTGAAGCTGGTGAATCCCCTGCTGTGGATTTTGAGATTGAGTGTTCTGCAGGATGCTCATTCAGGTGGAGATGACACTGCAGTTGCAAATCCCTGGAGCTAGGAGGGAGGTCACAGCTAGACATATAAATCTTGGAGACATTTATTTGTAAGCCTTGGAGATGGTTGAGACTGCTCATTAATCATGAAATGTGATAACCATTGTGGTAACAGAATGAGCTTTGTGTTAATCACCCCCAAACAATGTCTTTAAGTGATATTAAGTGGTGGGAAAACAACCAAAATTTTCTCTCAAGGAAATGGAAAGGTTGAATCTTTGACCTCACAAATAAATATTCTGGAGGGTAGAGTTGACAGAATTTTAGTAAAACAACTATTCAGTTAGTAAAAGACTATAGATTTGAACTTTAGTAAAGGACTATAGATTTGAACTTTAAAGCAATTAGACCTTCTTAAAATTGACCATGCTGTTAGAAGACTGAATCATAACAATGGTAATAATGTGACTAGAATGGCTGAAGTTAAAGCCAAGCCTAATTTGACTACATGTGTGTTCACATGATGTTTTGGTCAGTGTTCTTACTGCTGTAATCCAAAACAACTGACCACACACTTCAAGGAAGGGAGATTTATTTACTCATAGTTTTTGGAGATTTCAGGGTTTAGTCTGTGTCAGGCCGGGTCTGCAGAGCTCAGGGCATGGTGGTGGAAGGCAGAGAGAGGGAGAAAACAAGTGTTCTGTTCTCACATCATGGAGAGCAAAAGCAAGCAAGGGGATTCAAAGACACAAGCACAGTCCCCAGGGCCTCACTTCTAAGGACCCACCTCACCTCCTCTAGCCACACACCACCTGCCTAGGTTATCACCCAGTAAATCCATTATAATGGATTTATCTACTGATGAGATCACAACCCTCATGACTTAATCACATCAACTCTGAACATTAATACATGAGCTCTTCAGGGGTCATTCTATAACCATAACACCTGAGAAGAATTCTGAGAATAATTAACAGAAACAAGAATTAGAAGAGTAATAAACATCCTTAACAGGGATGATTATTTTCAATTGAAAGCAAAATTATACATTAGCGTTGCTTATAATCTAATCAGGTTTTTATCATTTCAATTTAACCAAAAGTAAGCTTAAATTAATTTTATGAGTTTATTTAGTACATATTTATTTTTTAAGGTAGATATTTAAGAGTAGTATATCACTAAACTGGAGCTGATATAGTCTGTTCAGTAAGGTGATTATTTTTGCCCTGTGGTATTGAGATAGTACAATTATTTTTGCATTTTATCCTATTAATTTTGTTTTCATTTTTTCCAGTCTTCTTTTGTGCTTAGTGTTTTCACATGGTTTATTTGACATTAGTTGAGCACTTACTTTGGATTAGGCACTGGAGATAAAAGGTGAATAAGTGAGGGTCTCAGTCCTGAAGGATGAAGCATTCAGTAGGGACAGCAGAAGAATAAACCAGAACCCTAGGAAGGCGCAGGAAGCTCTATGATGGAGATTACCACAGAGAAACGGGAGCTGCAGGCATGAGGGTAGAAGAAACTCTATGGACGTTTCCAGCTGATTGCACTCAAACAATAAAACCAACAGGTGGGAAGATAGTACTTCATTTATTCAAACAGATCATATATCTTGAAAATCAGGCAAATCAGGGAATTTGGAGAATACAGAATTAATCACCACTTCTGGAAATCCAGTGTTAACAGAAAGGATGCATGTGAGTTTACTGGTGGTAATTTTCCATTTTTAGCAGGTGATAAAATCTGGCCCTTTAGAGTGAAACTTGTAATAGTGACAGAAGCATGGCCCTAGTTAAGAGTGCCTGACTCTGAAGGATCCAGGTTTGAAATACTCTTTGACATGAATTGTGCTGTAGACTTCCACTCCCAGCTTGACTCCTACTCCCTCTAAAGGCAACCAGGCTGTCCTAGGCTGGTGTTGTCATGGGAAAACACGATAATTCCGTGGAGAATCCTGAGGAGTTCCCAGGTTTGGGGATGGAAACTCAACCTCAGGACCCTCGGGGTTCTTGGCTTCTGTGGTGAAAAAAATTTCAGCACACGCCGGTCAGAGACAAAGACAGAGGTTTATTAAGGAAAAGTGGGGACACACGTTCAAGGGAGAACGCGGGCCACCTCGAGAGCGTGAGAGGCCCTTGGGATCTTGGCAATCCTTTTCTTATAGGGGACCCAGAGAGGGGGGTGGCTAGGGGCACATGGTCTTTCTTTGGATTTTCAGGTTTCATTGGTGGGTGCTGAGTTTGACAAAAGGTGAGAATTCTTTTGGGATAAGAATTCCAGGGAGTTGAGGTGTGAAGCCGGGGTGCAGGGCAAACATGAGATTATTTCTTCTTCTTCTTCTTCTTCTTCTTCTTCTTCTTCTTCTTCTTCTTCTCCTCCTCCTCCT
>PVJS01029711.1:0-24588 GCA_004027185.1 Glis glis
TACCGAAAAAAAAAAAAAAAAAATAGCTAGGTGTCCATGAACAGATGAATGGATTACAAAATTATGGGATATACACACAATGGAATTCTACTCAGTAATAAAGAAGAACCAAATCATGTCATTTGCAGGAAAATGAAAGGACCTGGAGAACATTAACTTAAGTGAGATTAACCAGTCACAGAAAGTGAAGGGTCGTATGTTTTCTCTCATATGTGGAAGCTAGGGAGTAATAGGGATACCAGGGGACTTCAGATAATGGAGGAGAAACCCCAGTAGAGTGATGGAAGGGGTCTGGGGGGGGGAGAATTAATGAAGGAAACACTTCCATTGAAGTTATGTACATATGTGAAATTACCAATGTCTATCTCACTATCATGTATGGGGAACAGAAGGGAATAGGGAGGGGGTATGTGGGAGGGAAGCCCACCAAGTGCTGTGTGCATGTTTGTCCCTATCACTCTGAACTACATTATGATGAGAGGCTACAATACACCAAAAAAAGTATATAACAAAATCAATTAGGCTGGGGATGTTGCTCAATAGTAGAGCACTTACTTAACATGCATGAAGCCCTGGCTTTGATCCCTAGCACCACAAAAAAAGAAAAAAAATCAAGTAAATACAGTCATGAGTCATTTAACTACTCTGCCTAATGTGCCACTAGCCGATTCCACGTTGTACAAATACCATAGAGTATAATTGCACAAACTAAGATGGCTAATGTGTCACCAGATGACATGAGCTTATGGGGCCACTGTCATGTATTGGATCTGTCATCAACTGAAGTGTTGTTGTTCAGCTCATGCCTGTGGTGTGATGAAAGTAACCATTTCAGGTGTAGATTATGGTAACATGGCTCCTGCGTGATGAGTTAAGTTGAGGTGTACTTCATGCTGATGGTGTGCCAGGGGAAGTGTTACCATCCCAACTGATAGCTCACAAAACGGAGGCTCAAAGAGGTGAAATGATTTGCCTAAGGTCACATGACTATCAAGTGGAGAACTTGAATTCGAACCCAGGTCTGCTTGACTCCTGATCCTAACACTTAACCACTATACTACATGGCAATTGATCAAATAAAGCAGTGGCTATTTCCTCCCTGGGGTGCAATCCAGGGTAGCTTCCTAGAGGAAGTGGTGTCAACTGAGTAGTAGCATTTAGCCAGGAACGTTTTGGTGGAAAGGCAGCATCGGATACCCATGTTTATTGTCTGGATGGTTTGAATGAGCATGACTTAAACACTTTTTCCTCATATAAATAAAATCTCCAGTTAGGCTGTGGGTTGGCTCTTCCATGTCATCAGGGACCCAGGCTCCTTCTGTCCTGGTCAGACATCTCTTGGTCTGATATGGCTGATGCAGAGCCAGCCATCCCACTCTCATTTCCAGGAAGTAGAAAAGAGGGAAGAGGGTAAATGCATAGTCCTTCCCAGGAGCAAGCCACCCTGGAGGGGCTCTCCTGGAAGCTGACAACGGCTCCCTGCATCCCTGCATCTCTCCAGTTGGCCCTAGTTACCAGGGAGGCTGCCTCTTGGTGAGCATATGTGGGTGGAGGGCAAAGTCCTGCCCCAGCTCCTGGGCCTGTCTTGGTTCGTCCACACGTGTATTTGGTGTTTAACTGGAGCTCAGAGTGCGGCAATTAGGCCACCGAAGGCAGCCGCTGCCCAGTGCCATCGGCCCCTCTGAAAGACCAGGCGCCCTGAGTACAAACCACCAGGCTCCCATAAGCTGCCACCCGCTGGTGCAGTAGGAGCTCAGAGCCATCTTTTCACCGGAATCCTGGGCCGCTGGCACTTAGGCTCATCGGGCCCTGTGTGGTGGTCAAGCGGAGGTGGTGTTTTGTGTAGCCCCGGGCTGCAACACCCCATGTGCGTCTCCATTCTCCCTCCCTCCCTCCATGCCCCGGGGCCTGCGTTCCCTCAGCAATTCTCATGTTCCGGAGCCAGCGGCCAGCAAGGTCAAGTTCAGAGAGTCCTTAAAGTCAGCGATGTTCTTCGAAGATGCCAGCCTTGTTCATAGCAAGCCCCCTCTGCTGGGTTAGGGCTCATCTGGTCTGACGGGAGCCCTTTTCACTGCTGGGGAGTCAGGGTGCCAGCCTGTGGAGAGAGTGTTAGGTGAATGGGCGCTGCAGGTGGGATCCAGCCCCCGGGCCTCCATTTTCTTTCCAGGGAAGTTGCTCCAGCTGGTTGGAGCTGCGCTGGGGGAAGCTGGTTTACGCTGCTCATCCTGCGCTCTTTGTTCTGTAATTACCTCCAGGCAGCGTGTGGAGAGGAGGCTGGAGAGATGTTTCCTGGGGTGTTAGAAATCAAACTGCCATTAATATGCTAATTACAACAGGCTCGTATTTACCATTAAAGCGGGTCCTGCTGGGCCTCCCCTTGACAACTCAGTAAGTCATTCTGTTCTGGAAATGGAAAGCCCACATTCTTTTTAAATGCAAGTTCTAAACCCAAGCTTTTCCTATGCGCAGCGGCCCTTTTCCTGGGCTTCAGCAGGTCCAGCTGCTGGGATGGGGGGTGAGTGGGGAAGGTTTGACCATCGCACACCCGGGCGGCTCCTCAGAGGTGTCCCAGGATGCTGAGGCGCCAGAGGCCCCACCAGGCACCTGCCAGTGTCATCTGAGCGTTATCTTTAGCAGTGGCATCACTGCTGCTGGCTTTTATTTTTAGATTCATGATGCGAGTGCTATTTGGAAATATCTTTTTTCCCCACGTCACTTTTGTCCAGAAAGTACCTGGTATATGAGAAAGACAAAATGGTAGCCGCCCAACCAAGGGCAACATATTTGTTTGGAGCCGGGCGTGGTGGTGCACGCCTGTTATCCAAGTACTTGAGAGGCTGAGATAGGAGGATCGCAGGTTCGCAGCCAGCCTCAGCAATTTTTAATATTTATTTTATTTTTATTCATTTATTTGTGTATTTATTTATTTACTTGTATTGGTGCATTAGAGCCTCACATCATCATGTAGTTCATAGTGGTAGTGACATGCATGCATGCACACAGCACTTGGTGGGCTTTCCCCCGGCTCCCTCCCCATTCCCTCCCTTTCTCAAATTTAGTGAGGCCCTCTGCAACTTAGCAAGACCCTTTTTCAAAATAAAAAATAAAATAAAATATAGGATTGAGGGTGTAGCTCAGAGGTAGAATGCTCCTGGGTTCAATCCGAATATCACACAAAAAAAACTTCTTTTGGGGGGGAACTGAGGGATGAGTGGCCTATCTGGAGGGAAGGAAGAAGGGTTCACACACCCTTCAGCCTTCTGAGGAACTAGGCAGGGCAGACACCCTCCCTCTTGTAGCTGTGGCTTTTTTTCACTTGCAAACGAGAGTGATCCTTGTGGTTCCAATCAGAGGTTGAAGATATCTAATGAAGGGCTTGGAACTTTGGAAGAGTAGTGTAGATTCTAGAAGAATAATACATTACTGATGTATTTTATAAATACAAATAAATATTTATTAAGTATCTACTGTGTGCCAAAGTTAAATCAGGCATGGAGATACACTGGGGAACATCCCAGTTACCATGACTGAGTGATGTGGCACAGATCGCAGATTCTGTGCATCAGGAAGTCAGACAGGGTCAAGCGGGGGTGACCTTCCCACTCCACGTTGTTTGAGGCCTGGCTGGTAAGACTCAAAGGCTGGGAGCTGGAAGACGCATTCATTCACATGTCTGGCAGGCGATGCTGGCTTCTGATGGGGACTCAGCATCTCACCACTTGGCCTCACCATGCAGCCTGGGCTTCCTCCCAACCTGGTGGCTGGTTACAAGAGGGAGCGTCCCAGGAGATGGGGAGCTAAGCAGAAACTATATCCTTTTTGTGACCTAGCCTCAGAAGTCACGAAGCATCACATTCACCATGTTCTATTGGTTGGAAGAGTGATGAGCTCCTACCAGGCTTCAAAAGGAGGGAAGGAAGACCCTACCTCTCCATGGGAAGAATGGGGGTCCCATTGTGAGGAGCATATGGGATGTATGTGTATTTCAAGTATAAGAGAAACTTGAAAACATGAACAAGGAAGAAGAGCCTATAACAAAGACCAAAGCTGAAAAGAAAGAAAGAGAAATATTAACATTGAAGATTTAGCAAGTGGAAGTAGAAACTCAATGACATGTTAAACAGCAGATTAGATATAATGGTTGAAAAAAATAGAAAAGTGTAAAATATATTCAAATGAATGAACTAAAATGCAACCAGATACCTTCAGAGTTGGAATAATAAAAGATGAGTGGAGAGGCCTGTGTTGGATACAGGGAGAAGGTTTAACACATTCAGATTTTCAGAGGAGATAATACAGAAAATGGGGGAAAGGCAACATTTTAAGAGCTAATACACAGCATGCATGAGGCCCTGGGTTCAATCCCCAGAGCTTGGGCAAAGAAAAAGATTCAGAATGTTGCAGTCTTTGAAAAGGGTGGACCCTCACAGATCGAGGAAACTCAGTGGTTCTTAAGCATGATGAATTAACAGTTCTACTCCGAGACACATCAGTGCAAACTCACATTCCATCTAAGACAAAGAGGTGATTTTAAAAGCAACCAGAGAAGTGAGAAGGATTTCCTATCTCGGGATGGTGATTATCTGTCAGATGACTCCACAACAATTATAGAAGCCAGAAAATGATAAAATATCTTCAATGTGCTGAGAGAAAGTAACCATTAAACTTTAAGTGTATACCCAGTGAAAGCGACTTTCAAGAACAGGAGCAACATTAGAGAAAGAAGAACAAAGTCTGGGTAATTTACCACAAAATTACTTCACAGCAGGGAAAAATAATACCAGATGAAAGTCTGAGGTACAAGATGGAATGATGTATAAAAATTTTTGTAAATATTTGGCTTTGTTGAAACAAATGCTGGTTATATAGAATGATGTCTCATTTGAGGGATAAGAACAAAGATAGAACTGAAATACATGTCAGTCATAACATGTAACATGGGAGGGGATGATCAGAATTACAGCACCCTAAGCGCCTTATATCTATTTTTGGAAAGAGAGGAAAGATGTTGATTAACTTTGGAGTTGTTAAGAACAGAGTTCAACTTCTAGACTAGTAGAGTAGCAGAACCCCGGGGGTCTCCAAGCCCTTTCAGTAAGTTTAAAGCTATTTTCATAATTCATAGTAATGGTATTTGCCCTTTTCACCCTCTTTCATCTGAATGTACAGTAGAACTTTCTAGATGTGATGTGAGATGTGATGGCATCACTCTGATAGTTAAGGGAACATGTACTTCTGTAGTCACATGTTTTAAATATTTCTTAGCTGGGCGTGATGGCGCACACTTGTAATCCCAGTACTTGGGAAGCTGAGACAGGAGGATCGCAGGTTCTAGGACAGCTGTCCTAGAAGTGGTGAGGCGCTTATCAACCTAGCGAGACCCTGTTTCAAAATAAAAATAAAAATAAAAATAGAACTGGGGGTGTAGCTCAGAGGTAGAATGCCCAGTACCACACACACAAAAAAAGTTTCTTAGCTGGGCATGGTGCCGCATGCCTGTAATACCAGTACTGGGAAGGCTGAGACAGGAGGATCGCAGGTTCAAGGACAGCCTCATCAAGTAGTGAGGCTCTTATCAACCTAGTGAGACCCTGTTTCAAAAAAATGAAAAATAAAATAGGGCCAGGGATATAGCTTGGAAGTAGAATGCCCCTGGATTCAATTCCTAGTACCACACACAAAAAAATTTTTTTCAATTTTTTCTTTTTCTTCTTTCTTCCTTTTTAAATATTTTTGAGGTTGCTTATACTTTAGTGTGAATATTTATTTTTCTGTGGGAATTTTACTATGGTTGATTTTGGGGTACTTGATTTACATGGTATGTACGCAGATTATATTTCTAAAATCCAAGTTCTAAATTCTGAAATAGGTATAATCTCAAGGATTTCTGTTTTTTATTTTTATTTATTTATTTATTTATTTATTTATTTATTGCGGTACTGGGGATGGAACCCAGGGGCATTCTACCTCCCAGCTACACCCCCAGCCCTGTATTTTATTCTTTATTTTGAAACAGGGTCTCACTAAGTTGCAGAGGGCCTCACTAAGTAGCTGAGGCTGGCCGCGAACCCGAATCCTCCGGTCTCAGCCTCCCAAGTACTGGGATTACAAGCGTGCGCCACCACGCCCGGCTCTCTCTGTTTTTTTTTTTTTAATTATTGTCCATATTTAAGGTATACAATGTTCTGTCTTGCTATACACATGCACAGTGAAATGATTACTATAGTCAAAGAAATGGACACATTCATTACTTCTCAGAAGTGTGTGGGGGTGGGTAAGGGCACCTACATCTACTCTCTTAAAAAATTTTCTAGTATAGAATATTATTAACTGTAGTCCCAATGCTGCACATTGGAGCTCTAGTCTTATCCAAATAATGGTGATTTTGTACCCTCTGACCTATGTTTCCTCATCCCCTCTCTCCTACCCTTGGTAACCACTGTTCTACTCTGTTTCTATGTATTTGGGGTTTTGTTTTGTTTTATTTGTACTGGGGATTGAACCCAGGGACATTCTATCTCTGAGCTACACCCCCAGCTCTATTTTTCTTTTTTATTTTGAAACAGGGTCTCACTAAGTTGTTGAAGGTCTTGCTAAATTGCTGAGGCTGACTTTGTATTTGGCTTTTTAAAAGAGTCCACAAAGCCAGAAGTGGTGACACATGCTTGTAATCCCAGTACTTGGGAGGCTGAGACAGGAGGATCGCAGGTTCAAGGCCAGCCTCAGCAAGTAGTGAGGCCCTCTGCAACTTAGTGAGATCCTGTTTCATAATAAAGAATAAAATAGGGCTGGGGGTGTAGCTCGGAGGTAGAATGCCCCTGGGTTCAATCCTCAGTACCACAAGCACCTCATCTATGCAGTGCCTGCCCCCAGCTCTTCCGCTGAGTGCTACCTTATCTTTCCATTGCTGTTAATGCCCAGGATTTGGGCTCTAAGCCCTGGACTTTAGACCTTATTCATGGTCATGCCCTCTTGATTTCCAGGGTCCTGTCTGATTTTCAAAGTTGGGCTAATATAGTGCTGTTTTTCTGTCTTCTTGATGTCCAGTAAGGTCAGCCCCTTAACAACAGCTAGAATTTTACTCCAGCCCTGCCTAAATCCAACTTCAACAGGCTTTGGGCTCTTCTAGCGTTTTCTTTTTCCTTGAACCCCATCTGTGCCCTAGGATCACAAGCAGGGAAGAGCCCAGAATAGAGAAAACTATTAAAAATAAACAGCAAACAACAAAAACAAACTCAGCTCAAGTCACCATTGGTCCTTACTCACAAGTTTTCATTTATTTATTTATTTATTTATTTATTTATTTATTTACTTTGTGTGGTACTGGGAATGGAACTCAGGGGCCTTCTACCTCCCAGGTATACCCCCCAGCTCTATTTTTATTTTTATCTGGAAACAGGGTCTCACTAAGTTGCTGAGATCCTCACTAGGTTGCCGAGGCTGGCTTCCAACCTGTAATCCACCTGTCTCAGCCTCCCAAGTACTGGGATTCCAGGCGTGCACCACCACACCCAGCTACAAATTTTCAATACAGTCTGTAGGAGGATTTGTCTTCTGATACGGGAACTCTTCTGAAAATTGACAAGAGGAGGAAGGCTTTGCTTTATCAAAATTATCTCTGCCTGCCCTCTCTTTAGCAACCTGCCAGTGCTGAGCTATCTCATGGTACCTCCGTGGCACCGTCAAAGAAGACAGGGAATATCCACGTCCATCGAAGAACAGCACGTTAGGGAAGGGAAAATTCTAAACAAGCACTGAGGTGTGAAAGGGGCCTCAGAGGCCAGCGGTGTGAAGTGGTGCTGAACACCTCGCCCTCTCCAGGTGATGAACCTCACCTGGAAGTTGTGTTTATCCGTTCTTTCTTTTCTTTTTTTTTTTTTTTTGGTGATACTGGGGATTGAACCCAGAGGCATTCTACCTCTGTACACCCCAAGCCCTATTTTATTTTTTAGTTTGAAACAGGGTCTCACTAAGTTGCTGAGACTGGCCTCAAACCTGTGATCATCTTCTCCCAGCCTCCTAAGTACTGGGATTCCAGGCATGCGCCACCATGCCTGGCTTTATCCTCCTTTTAAATGATAGAACCGAGCTGGGTAAGAAATAGCGATTTAACCATAAATGCAGGTGAAGATGGTTTATGCTCCGAGGATAGAGCAACAAGTGGGAGGCAGGGTGGGCTGTGGCTTCCACTGCGTCTGGAAGCTGTCCCCTGGCTCTAGGGACTCTTGAGCAGAGATCTTCTCTTCTATGAGAAGGTACCTTCAGAACGGCCTGTCCGGTCTGTATCTGTCCTCTGGGAGGTGGAAACAGAGGCACCAGCATCAAGGCATCTCGTGGGAGAGCCTGGTTGTGCAAGACACAAGTTGGCGCTTGAGGTCAGGGAGATGTTTAGGAAGACCGTGTTCTCTCCCGCGCACACCTTCCTGCTGCCTCCTGAATTCGCACTCGGGCAAGGCATTAGTCTGGTTGTTGTTGGCTTGGCTGCCCTCCAGAGACCTGTGTCCAGGTGCCAGGGAAATTCTCCCTGAAGTTCATGCGGTGATAGCAATGGCAGCTCAAACTCAGGCCGGCTGGTTCTGGCACTTCGAGCTCTGTGTGCATTTCTTTCCAGGGAAACGAGGGTCGCCCTGTTCACTCCGCGCCTCTCATGCCATCGCCTGACTTCTCAGTGAGGTGCTGAGCCCTCTCCCTTGGCGTACAGGGCTCCCCCATCGTCAGTAGCCACCCATGGGCGGGGGAGGGCGGGTGGGCAGTACACTTCTTGACTTGGCCGCCTTGGCCTCGGGGGACGGAATTTTGGATGAACCGTGCAGGCGGCCTCCAGGCTGGCAGTTCCTGCTGAATAGATCCCGGTCCTCTTGGGAGGCTGCGCCCAACACACCTAAAGAGGAGCGGCCTTAGTGGGAAGCAGGGGAGCCTGGGACAGCGCCATGGATGGCCCGGGATGGCTCGGCCCCTCTTTCCAAGGTCCCAGCTGATTCCCCACCTTGCAGTGGGAGAGAGCAAAGGGTTAGTGTGTGTGAGTTCCCAGAGCACCCACAAGGGTTTCTGGGCTGTGGTGGGTGAGGGCAGGGGCAGTGTTCCGGGGTGCATGCATGGCCGGCCCCGGCATGGACGCTGTGCTTGCGTCAGCTTCTGACTGTTGCTGAGGAACAGGAGCCGGTCCCTGCCGCCCAGCTGGGGAAGCAGGTTGATTGCACCTGGGGTGCAGCCAGTGCGCTGCACAAGGAGCTGCTGGAGCCCTGCGACTTGCCTGGAGGCAGCAGGGTGCTGAGTGGGGGCCAGGACTGAACTACGTCCGTCTCACGCCCAGCAGCCTGGCTACCTTCTCCCGGGCCCCCAGGTGTTGGGGGATCTGCGGTGCCCTTCCGTCTCCCCAGACACAGTGCCGCCTGTGCTCGCACCTGCTCCTCCTCCACAGGCCTCTGGGGCTCAGGCAGGGCAGAGTTAGCAGCAGCTTTACAGACCAGGAAACTGAGGACAGGTGACTGGGGGAGATCACCAAGCTGGCAAGTGGCAAAACTGAGTCTCAAACCTTGCTGGTGGTGGTGCTGCTGCTGGGGATAGAACCCAAGGGCCTTCTACCTCCGAGCTACACCCCCAGCCCTATTTTATTTGGAAACAGGGTCTCACTCAGTTGCTGGAAGCCTCACTAAGTTGCTGAGGCTGGCTTTGAACCTGCAATCCTCCTGTTTCAGCCTCCCAAGTAGTGGGATTACAAGCGTGCACCCCCCCCCCCTCCCCGTGCCCGGCTTTGATCATAGACCTCGCGTCAGTCAGCCAGGACTGCTGTAGCAAAATCACACAGAGGCAGCGGCTTGAAGAGCAGCAATGTGTTGCTCAGGGCTCTGGAGGCTGGAAGTTCAAGGTCAAGGTGCCTTCAGGGTGGGGTCCTGGGGGCCTGTCTTCTGGCTCGCAGACAGCTGCCTTCTCGGGTGTCCTTGCACGGCCCTTCCTTTGAGCTCTCTGTTGTCTCTTCTGATGAGGACACCAGCCCCATTAGATGGGGGCCTCACGCTTATGGTCTCATGTAATTATCCCCCAAAGGCCCTGTCTCCAATTCACTCATACTGGGGGTCAAACCTTCAACATGTGAAGGAGGGCACAGTTTAATCCACATCACATCCTGTGCCCTTTCCCTGTCTTGAGTCCCCTGATTGTATCAAGAGGTGTGAGCAGAGGAATTGGGGAGATTGTGCAGGCGCCTGGGAATGGGGCTGGGGTAATTCAAGAAGGCTTCCTGGAGGGGGTGTACGCACACGTGCTGGGTTTGGGGTGCTGCACGTACGGGGTGAGGAGAATCTGGCCCGTTTCAGGGCGACCCTACCTGCTGCCCAGCCCGGTCACTCAGATGAGCTGTGACTTTTCTGGGGACACTGTCTCTCTGTGGATGTGGTAGGAGGTGTCCTTGCCTGACCACCAAGGAGCTGGAGGTTAGGTGGCCGATCTGGTAGCATCTCCAGGCCATTAAAGTGGAAAGAAAGGGAGTCCCAGCTGGGCAGGGCTGGACACCCAAGGGCAGAAATCAAACCGAGCACCCAGGGCGGCAGAGGCCTCTGCACAGAGGGTCCACTGCCTGCATCATTCAGCCCCGGCTGTGGAGACCCTGGCTGCGGAGGCCCCGCTGCAGAGGCCCAGCTTCTAGGGAGGACAATTTTTTCTTTTTTTTTCCCCCATAAAGACAAACTAAGTCCAGACAGCATCTCTATGGCAGCCCTTGGCATGAATTCTCCTGCCTTCCTCATCCAGTGTTCGTCCTCTCTTTTCTTCACACACTGAATAGAGCTGTTAAAGGGAGTCCACACTACCAGCTTTAGGAAATTTATTTATTATTTTATTGGTTCTGGGAATTGAGCCCAGGGCTTTCTACCTCCAAGCTACACCCCCGGCCCTATTGTATTTCTTATTTAGAAACAGGGTCTCACTTGGTTGTTGAGAGCCTTACTAAGTTGCCGAGGCTGGCTTGGAACCTGCAATCCTCCTGTCTTAGCCTCCCAAGTACTAGGATTACAAGCATGTGCCACCACGCCCAGCTTAGGAAATTTAAATTTCTGAGTGTCTGTTTCTGGAATGAGGTTGCAGGGCAGAGGTGTGGGTTCATGCAGCAAATCCCACGAGGGGCCTAGGGCCAATTCAGGTTCCAGGTGACATCACACAGGTACCTGGCCAAGCAGGCTGCAAGAGAGGCTGAGGGAGGCTGAGGGTCTCTGCTCTTTTGGGTAGAACTTCCTATTTGTCGTGTTTCCTCTGCAGAGGCCACATGGCCAGTCCCTTCCTCAAAGCAGAGCTTATGAGCTCGTGTCTATTTCTCGGGTGCAGAGCCCGCCTCTGGCTTCTCCGTTGTCCCTCAGTTTACCATACCTGGGCCCTGGTGGGGCTCTGAAGGTGTGTGGTAGGTCATGTCTCAGACTTTAAGCCACCAAATGCGCCCTTGCAGCTCCACACTAAAATCTTGGAGCTAAGTTAAGAGAAGATGCACTGTCGCCTCCCCCACCACGCCCTTATCCTCTTCCCCTGCGCAGCCTGGGGCCCTGCGCTCTGGGTCATGCTCTGTTCCCAGGCCCCGTGGGGAAGGCAGGAGCCCTGGGAACGAGTCTCCTCCCTGCCCGAGGCAGTCCCTGCGTGTTTCTGGACTTGTGGCCCCACTGTCTCCCTGGTGGGAACGGCGGTATCCTCTTGAGAGAAGCACAAGTCGTCAACTCCTCCCTCCCCCTGACTCCCAGGGGTGCCTCACTGGGACAGCAGAGGCCTCTGGGAGGGCCTCCCAGCCAGGTTGGTTCCAACCTCCTTGGATGTGCCATGGATCTTGGGGTCCCCCATTCCCGGATCAGATCCCAGCTGCCCTGTGATGCACAGAGACCTCGTCCTGGTCTTCTGTCTGGCAGGATTGGGCAGTGCTCTCTCCCCAGGGTGGGACTGGGAGCATGGAGTGGGGGCATGCGGCTCATGGCAGGGTAGTTTTGTGGGTATCATGGGTGAGCAAGAGAGGACACCCACACGCATCCATCAGGGGTGGCCTTTGTGGCTAACTGCCCACATAGGAGACCTCGTCGTCTTCATCACTGAAACTATCCATATTCAGCAGGTGCTGACCACCATCCACCTGTCTGTCCGTCCGTCTGTTCATTCATTCATTCCCCAAGCCCTACCATGTGCCTTGCTGCCGGCACCAGGGATGCAGCTATGAATAGGACAGGCCAGGAGTCTGCTCCAATTCTAGGTTGAAGGTGTGGGGGCGTTAACCAAGCAGTCAGGCAAGCAGGGTTCACGGCACACCTGTGCTGCGTGCCTCCAAGGGTGGGTGAGGGAGTCCTCTCTAGGGACCTGTCCTCAGGAAGTGTGGGCCGCTGCAGACTGTCCTCGCTTCGTGCTCTGTGTTCATTGGAGGCCATGCTGCTATAAGAAGGAATAGTCAATATTTAAAAAACGTAAGCTGGGCGTGGTGGCGCATGCCTATAATCCCAGTACTTGGGAGGTTGAGACTGGAGGAGTGTAGGTTCGAGGACAGCCTCAGTAAGTAGTGAGACTCTCATCAACCTAGCAAGACCCTGTTTCAAAATAAAAATAAAATTGGGCTGGGGGTGTAGCTCAGAGGTAGTACCAAAAAAAAAAAAGTAAATGTCAGTTCTTAGGAAGCCTTTAGTGCCCTGTAACCAGCTAGAGTTTGACGGGGTAAATAAAGCCGTAGCTCGGGGTCCGATGCCACCTGGATATCTGTGCTCTTGCATACCTCCAGCCTCCAGCCTTCCCATCCCTTATGAAGGAAGTCAGTGTTGTGTCAGGTACTGGTGTGGCCAGCGTGGCATGGCCCTCTCTGTGCCCCTGAGGAGCCTCAGGATGCTGGGGTCTGAGTGACCGGACATGGCCAGGATCGGGGCGGTCTTCCCCAACGCTTACATCTTGGGAAAACAAATGTGATTCCTAATGTGTTGCCTTGAGTTCCTGGAACCAGGGTGTTTATTTTATGGAATTTGCCACAGAAACCGTTCTGTCGACTTCAGAACCTTCTAGCATCTAAACTCTTAATGAAATGTTCTTTCAATGTAGATGACCCAGGATATCGCAGGGAAGGAAGACTAAATAGCATTCCACAGGGAGGAGGAAGAATGTTCAGCATTTCAGGTCACCATCTTGAGAGTGGGATGCATGTCTTGGGGGGACTTGGGGACCTTAGTTCCACCAGGGAAACAGTCCTCTATTTGTTCAGGTGCAGGGGCTGCGGGAGGAGCACGTGACCCTTGGTGCCCTATCACAACTGGCCAGACCACGGGAAGCCGGGGAGGTTGCTGCATTTGAAGCATCACTTGGGCCTCCAACTCCAGGCATAGAAACACCCCAAACTGTCCCGAGTTGGTACACAAGACGCACGTGGGTGAACACTAAGCACTATGGGAAGCCAACTCTCCCCTGGGTGGCAAGTGAAGAGGGTGGGTGGAGGGGATTTGGGCAAGAATGTTCAGTGGCTTCTCCTTATAGTAGATAAATTTTATCTCCTGAGGACCTATTATGTGCTAAGCACTGTGCTAAGCACCTTGATTGATCTGTACCTATGAAGTAGGTCGTATTATTATTATCTTCATCTTAGGACCAAGAAAGTTAGTCTCTGAGGTGGTCATACAGTTAGTTCATGGTCGTGTCAGGCAAAGTGTAGGTTCAGCTGCTGTAACAAAGACCCACACTAACACAGTTTCCACAAGGTAGACGCTTAGGCAGGTGTGGTGGCGTATGTCTGTAATCTCAGTACTTGGGAGGCTGAGACAGGAGGATTGCAGGTTCTAGATCAGCCTCAACAACTTAGTGAGATTCTCAGTAACCTAGCAAGACCCTGTTTCAAAACAAAAAATAAAAAAATGGCTGGGGCTATAGCTGGAAGGTAGAATCCCCACACCCCCCCCACACACACACCACACACACACACAAAACAAGGTAGAAGCTTATTTCTCCCTCAGAAAATAGTGTGGGCTGTTACGGAAACTGTCTGTCTATGCGGTCATTCAGTCCTTAGTCTCCTTCTGGCCATAGGATATTGCTCTCATTGATGTGATCCGAGATGGCCCCACCCTGTCTGCATTCTAGTCTATGGGAAGAAGAAAGAGAAGGAAGGTGCACACATCCTCGCCCTTCAAGGGCGTAACCCAGGACTAATGTGGAACCATTATTTCTGCTCACATATCATTGGTTAAAACTTGGTCACTGAGCCGGGTGTGGTGGCACATGCCTGTAATCCCAGTACTTGGGAGGCTGAGACAGGAGGATCACAGGTTTGAGGACAGCCTCAGCAAGTAGTGAGACTCTCATCAACCTATCAAGACCCTCTTTCAAAAATAAAAATTAAAAAATAGGGCTGGGGTTATAGCTCAGAGGTAGAATGCCCCTGCATTCAATCCCCATTACCACACACAAAAAAACCTTGATCACGGAGCTACACTTGGCTGCAGAGGTGACTGGGAAATATAGTGTTTCTTTTGGGTGGTCATGTGTGCACCAGAGAGAATCTGTTACTAAGGAAAACATGGGAAACAGCTACTGGGTGAAGCCAGTCATTTCTGTCCCAGCGGGGAGCTGGGATGTGAGAGCAGGTTGACTGTTGACGGCTCCATACCTCTCCCTTCCTCCTAACTCCTCCCTGCAGAGTTCTAGGGAAGAGTCCAGAGCTGGACTAAGCTCCTTAGATAGCCCTCATGGGTTCTTCTACCGATCACTTGCTCCTCTAGGCCTAGCATTGTGCAGGGCACAAAGTAGGTGTTCAGGAAACCACTCTCAAAGGGACGGGGGGAGATGCACTATAAATGAGCCGGGCAAACCTGGCTGCCAGTAGCAGGGGGCTGGAAACCAGGTAACGACAGCCAACGGCAGCCGGCACTGAAGGATTCCCTTCCTAGGTGGAGCTCCTCAACTGCTTTGGTCTGGACCCGAGGGTCGGGGTGTCCAGACCCAACTTGGAACAACATAGCTTAGCTGTGCTTCCAGAATGGAAGTCCAGTTCCAAGAACCCCTTGGGAGGAGCTGTCTGCTCAGAGCATTTTCTCTTCCAGCGGTAGTTGCTTGGGCCATGATGTTCACATTCCCCATGGGGTTCTGGATGTTGGCCCCAAGCGAGGACTCTGTCTGCGGGGAGCGGGGTCTCTGCCTGGCCCCTGCTGAACACCAGCACCTGTATTAGCTGCCCGACCTTTCAGAACCCAGGCCCCATCAGGACGTCCTCGGCGGGCTCCAGGGCAGCCTTCCCTGGCAGCCGACTGGATATGAGGAGTTTAGGGCCGGCTTGTCCCTGGCTTTACATTTTCTGCACAAAGCTCGTCTTCGTGCAGGTGCTCAGAAGGAAAAATAAGTAAGCATGCTTGCTTCCAGTTTGGAATTTTTCAATCATCTGAACATTGTTCTTGGCAGGGACTCGTTTAAAACAAACAGCCATTATGGGTTACATTTTTAGACCAGTCAGAAAGGGGGGGGTTTCACCACAGTCGTATTCTTTGGTCACCCCAATCATTGGTTTCTTTTTCCTTTTTCCCAGTTATCTGTCTTGGGCTCAGTAACCAAGAGGGATGCCTGTTAGGTTTCCCATCAGTTAAATAGCTGTCAAGCTGTCTGTTTCAAGCCCGGCACGGCAGCCAGAGCCAAGAGCAGCAGCGTTACCAGAGAGCAGCGCTCCAGGCTGCGACGGAGCTGATGGGGTCTAGACAGTTATAAGATACGCGGGGCTCTTAAAAAAGAAAGAAGCAAAGGAAAGCATGTGTTTTGGGTTCCGCTTGCGTCTATTCTGTATGCGTACAGCTGAGAAAGCTTTAGTTGAAAATAAGTGGTATTTGGCAAGAAGGGGTACCGCGTGCTGACAAATTGATTGTGCTCTTTTACTTAGATAAAAATGAAAATGCATGAGGCATTTTGCTTTTTCCCCCCTCTCTTGATGATTAAAAGCGTCTACTTGGCTCCATGCAGAGAAGGCCCTTGAAGATTTATGGAGACACCTGGGTGGCACGGATCGCAGGCCTTGGGGCTGACAGAAGCAGCGATGCTTCATGGTGCTTGAAATGCCAGGTCCCAGGAGGGAGTTTGGAAAGGCCTCAATAGGGGTGTCGGTGCCAGGCCTGGGTGGGGCCCTTGAGTGAGGTCTTTGAATTTTAATAAAGGATTTGCCTTGGACTATCCTTGTTCATAATGACGGGGCCCTATTTCCTGTGAGGCAGATCATAGCCTGGCCCAGCGCGGGGGGAAATTTGGAAACACGTATGTTAGAATACAGCTGTCAGCAAGCCACCGATGCATCGGGTCATTAATCTATTCATTCGCTTGCTGTCTAATGTTATTGCTCACCAGCTAGGTGCCGGGATGTCCTGGTCCCTGCCTGCGCCCATGTGGGGCCAACCCTGTTTGGACTCCTGTCCTGTTGGCTTAAGGACTTGCCTCCATGGAGGTCCCAGCACAGGAATGTGCTATGAAACGCAACTCCAACACCCCGTTAGAGCCAAGCATTTACTTCTGGACACCGGGGACTTTGAGACTCTCCCTTAAAGGAACAAGATTTGTTTGGACAAAAGAAGTATAAACAGGATCCTGGTGAATGACTGTTCTCATGGCTGCTCCTGCTTTAATCAATCGTATTTTTATTGGTGACCTCATAAGTGTCTAGACTGTCCCAGGCTCTACAGGGGAGGCATGGGGGTGGGGTAGAGAGAGAGAACTTACAGCTTAGCTTAGCCGAGGAGCTAAGCTATAAGGACCACAGCCAGAGGCATGAGACAGCACATAAGTTCCACAATTTCATGTGTGGTGCAGGCCACAGAGCTGAAGGGGTTCAGGGCAGAAATCTCAGGCCCGGCTTTCAGCTGGAGGATTGCAAAAAGGGTCCTTCTGAACCAGGCTCCTGGCCGGCCCCACCGCTGCATGGAGGCGCCAGGTGATAGCCAGCCCTGGGGGGCCACGCTTCCCCATGCCTGGCCTCATGGAGGCTGGAGGCCCTGGACTCAGGGTGCAGAGCAGCCTGGACCTGAGGCAGCTGAGTGACCAGTAGGCCATCGGGACATTGGGTTTCGGGAGTGCCTCCTCTCCCCCATGGAGGTTCTACACAGGGCATGGCGTGATGTCACCCACCTCCTGGGCTCCCAAGTCTTTGTCTGCTGCCACCATGGATCCCTAGAAGCTGAACAATGTAGACTAGTTGTTCTGTTTTCAGCAGGAGCTGAGTTCAAAGCCCAGTGTTGCCTCTCCTTCCTTCCTCCCTCCCTCCCTCCCTCCCCTCCCCTCCCCTCCCCTCCCCTCCCTTTCCTTTCCTTTCCTTTCCTTTCCTTTCCTTTCCTTTCCTTTCCTTCTCTTTTCTTTTTTTGTATGTGTGGTACTGAGGGTTGAACCCAGAGGCATTCTACCTCTGAACTACACCCCAGTCTTATTTTATTTTTATTTTTTATTTTATTTTTTGAAGAACCTGAAGATTGAACCCAGGGGCATTCTACTTCTGAGCTACACCCCCAGTTCTATTTTTTATTCTTTATTTTGAAACAGGGTCTCACTAAGTAGCTGAGGCTGGCCGCAAACCTGTGATCCTCCTGTCTCAGCCTCCCAAGTACTGGGATTACAAGTGTGCACCACCACACCCAGTTCTATTTATTTTTATTTTGAAACGAGGTCTCACTAAGTTTCAGAGGGCCTTGCTAAGTTCCTGAAGCTGGCCACAAACCCATGATCCTCCTTTCTCAGCCTCCCAAGTACTGGGATTACAAGCGCGCACCACCACGCCCGGTTCTATTTATTTTTATTTTGAAACAAGGTCTCACTAAGTTTCAGAGGGCCTCGCTAAGTTCCTGAAATTGGCCACAAACCCATGATCCTCCTGTCTCAACCTCCCAAGTACTGGGACTACAAGGGTGCACCACCACGCCCAGCTTGGAGCCTCATTTTCAAGCATCTGAACTATTGGCCGGTGCCTGTTCCCTAGGGCAGCTGTGAGGGTTGCCTGAGACAAGCATGTGGAGTGCCCAGCATGGGACCTGGCGCACAGTAAGCACCCTGGTTGTGTTAGCTATTGTTATTGCAGTGATTATTATTATTATACACCAGGTGGCAAAGTGGGAAGGCCACCATCCGGCCCAAAACCCTTCTCTTTCTGAAAAATGAGCCCTACCAAACTCGATAAAACTCCATGTCTCAAACCTCCACACCACTGAGCTATAACTCTGCTAAGCTCCAGGCCCCAGCTTTCCCCGTGCTGGGTCCTGCTGAAGCATCATGCCTCTCCCTACTTCTTATCTGGAATGTGGGCATTGGATGAGCTCTGCATGCCTGTGAATGTGTCCCCTCTGCCCTCTTTAGCAACCCAGCTCCTCATGAGACCAAGGCTGGCTAAGCAAAGATGGAAGGAGTTGACGTAGTTTGACATTTAATCACCAAAGATCCGGGTTGGGTTCCAGCAGGCCAAACCCATGGCGCTGTGTTCCTTGGGGAACTAGTCGGGGTGTGGTCCTGTGGCCAGCTGGGGGAACTGGAGGCTTATCTGAGAGAAGACTCCCAAAGCCCAGAATAACAGTCTCTAAACCTTTGTCCTCTGCATCCCAAGAATGAGGGGGCAGCGTCACAAAAGACAGGCGTGGTTTCTGAATAAGCGCGGCCTGTGCACGGTGTTGAGCAAGAGCAGGGGTGACACTCCGGGGCGAAGTTCCCTCCCTGGAGTGCTCAGACCAAGGTTGGCTGGGTCCTGCGTGGGAGTCACGTCAAGAGGATCGGGGTGGCTGGGACTTTGCACCCTGAGACGTCAGGACACTCGCAGACTGTCCCTGCCTCCCTCCACCTTCCAGGCACTCACTTCTCAAGCCGCTTTTGGCCCGAGCAGCTGTGAGCCTCACTAGGCCCTGGCCGGTGGCCCAGGAAGGAACGGGCCGCCTCCTCAGGGCCGGGCAGGACAGCCAGGTCTGCGCCTGGGCTGCTATTTGCCTTGGCCCCCGGCTTGCCCCTGCACTTCCTGGCCCCGCCCTCCTGTGGCTTGTATTTTATTAGCTCATAGCTCCAGGTGAAGCCAGGTCTGGGCCTGGGAGCCAAGGTGAGCCCAGTCTCCTGCCCTCTCCCCTGGCAGGCCAGGGCAGCTTGCCGTGAGGGAGGGTAGGGCGCTGTATTGCAGGGGTCTCCCAAAATGCTTGGAGAGAGACTGAACACGGAGAGGGGCAGTATCACCCCCTGGCTCAGCCACAAATTAATACAAGCGCTGAGATGGGAGCCGGCCCTGTGGTGTCCCAGGCCCTTGGGGAATGCTGCCTTTAAGCTCATGCTTGCAGGCACAGGAGGAAGGCAGTGGGGTGGGCTTACAGACCCCAGAGGTGGTGAGCTCTACTTGGGGCTCTGATGCTGGAGAAAGTCCTTGTGCTCCCCGAAGTGTCCATTCCCACCAGGCTCACAACCTCCTTGTGGAGCTATCAAAATAAGAAGTGGGGACATTTAAGCTCCCCTTGTTCATCAGCCTCATTTTGTAAAAAGGAAAGCAAGGTCTAGAGAGAGCGATGCATCCAAGGTCATAGAGGGTCACAGGTGGAGCTGGGGGCCAAGTCTAGCCCCTGGCCCAGCACCATGCCCTAGTGTGCTTTCAGAAAGCAGCGAGCCAGGGTTCAGACTCCCTCACTCCTGGGGGCTCTAGGCTTACCACACTGATGCTCCCAGTGCAGCACACAGCCTGCCCCAGCCCGCCTCAGCCCAGACACTGGAAGCCCAGGGAGCCATACAGGCTCCTTCTTGCCTTGAACAGAAGCCACGTTAGGAGCAACTCCTCATCACCCAGTGCTTTGGGGAGACCATATTTATTTATTTATTTATTTATTTATTTATTTAATTATCGTGTATGTGTGTGGAACTGGGGATTGAACCCAGGGGCATTCTACCTCCGAGTTATACCCCCAGCCCTATTTTTTATTCTTTATTTCAAAACAGGGTCTCGCTAAGTTGCGGAGGACCTCACTAAGTAACTGAGGCTGGCCGCAAACCTGCGATCCTCCTGTCCCAGCCTCCCAAGTACTAGGATTACAAATGTGTGCCACCACGCCCGGCCCAAGAGACCATCATTTTTAGCAGACTGACCATGGCAGGTGTGTCAAGGGAATGTGGGTCTGAAACTTGGAAGTGTGTGCCCCCCACCAACCACACTGATTGGCTGGTCCGTTCTTTCGATCATTCATTCATTTCGTATATACACTTGCATGCCTGCTCAGGCCAGGTGTTATTCCAGATGCCGGGGAAACGGTGGCGAGCTGGCCCTGACACTGAACACAGCCTCGGAATCTCCTGGGAGGATTAAAAACACACTGGCACCGTACGCGGAGTAGACGCCATCACTCTGGGTGTGGCCTGGGCACCGTGCAGTTTCTAAAACTGCTCACATCTGTACAGAAACTTCTTTTCAAGGAGAAAAATGTCTTTAGGCTGGGTGTGGTGGTGCATGCTCATAATCCCAGTACTTGGGAGGCTGAGACAGGAGGATCACAGGTTCGAGGACAGCCTCAGCCATGTAGTGAGATCCTCATTAACCTAGCAAGACCATGTTTCAAAGTAAAAACAAAATAGGGCTGGGGATGTAGCTCAGAGGTACAATGCCTCTGGGTTCAATCTCTAGTACCACAAAAAAGAAAAGAAAAGAAAAAAGGGTATAGAAGGAATGTCCTCCTAAGTAGACAGTGTCCTGGGATGGGTGTGAGCGGGGTATAAGTGAGGGCTGACCTGGGGCCACAAGGAGGAGGGCAGTGGTCACCAATCCAGGCTGCTCCAGGCACCTGCTCCACAGCAGGTGGTCCCAGATTACTGGAAGTTTCCGCTCAGGCCATGCAGGGTAAAACCTGGATTTCGGAGCACCCATGCGCTACCCAGGCCCTGCGCAGGAGCAGGGCATCCAGCGGTCACAGCCCTCTGCTTTCCAGGCCCTTCGGTGAATTTGCAGCCGTGCTTTTAGAATAGTTTCCCTCATCGGTAAAAACTTCAACATCTACAAAAATAGAAACAAGCACAGGTCACGCATCAGCGTGTTTCCTCTCTGCGCTGGCATTTTAAAGAACCAACAGGTGCTTTTTCTGCCAACGCCCCTTCACTGTCATGTCCTCTGCCCACTGCCACAGAAGCCAGGTTTACAGTTGCAGGCCAGAGGGCTTTCCAGCAGAGGCAAGGTGTTTCAGCCCAGCGCTTCGGTCCTCTCCTTTAGAGATGGCAAATACAAGAGCCGGACCTGGAACCTAGGTCCTGACTGTCCCCAAGTCTTCCCAGTGTACCAGGCCCATTCCAGCTGTTGCCTGCATGGTACCTGGGTCCACCTGCCATGAGACCCTGGCTGTGCCCTCCACCCACCCCCAACCTTCATTTACCTGCCCAGTTCATCCCATTGTTTGCTTTTCTTGGCTTTAAGAATAAGGGAGCGGTCACTGGCTGACTCTGGGGCTGTTACTGCAGAGGCCCCGTGGTGATGGAGTATGCCCACGCCCTGTCTGTCTCAGCCCCAGCTTCTTCCCAGGCTCCTGATACCTCCTCAACAGCATGGTTCAGGCCCGAGAGCTGGATCCTCATCAGAGAGGCTGCTGCTCTAGGCCCCCACAAGCACTCTCGGCCCACCTCTCCTCTTCCTCCCGCAAACCACAGACAGGCACCTTATTTCCTCCCCTCCAGCCCGAGCCAAACACCCTACAAGCCAGTGGTTTTGACATGCGGCTTGTCTGGGTGCCACCAACCTTGTAAGGCCTGGGCTTTATATTTTTGATGCTTCAGAGATACGTGACAAACACAAGACATTTAGTAAAACTAGAGACAAGGGGACGAGAGACACAAGAAGGTGGGGTTTGGTTTGGGTGTGTTTGTGTAGTGTACCATATGTCATTTTTATTCACATCAAAACATCTTTCTCAAAGTACCTGGAAGCCACTCAGCTGTTGCTAACCAGATGCTAAATGCTCCCCTGGCCCTCTCCTGCCCTTTCCTAGAGGCGGATCGTCAGGAACTGCCCTCGTCCACGATGCTATCTTGCCTTTCAAACGTCAGAGAGCTTTTTCCTCGGCGCAAACACCCAATTGTTTTTTCCAGCTTTGGCAGGAATTTTTAAGAAAAAGCTGATCTCAAATCACTGTTTCTGTTTATTGTTTCAGACCTGGAAATATGGCAGACTGGAGGCTCTGTGGCCTCTGATCCTATCCCTCATGTGTTACCTATGCTGCCCTGGAATCCATCAGGACCCCCACCCCACCCCCACCCCGTAATAACCTGGTATTTTGGAGAAACAACGTGAAATAAAATAGAATGCAGTAGGCTGCCAGTGGGTAGAGAGATGGCTGCAGGAGGAGCTTTCGGAGCCCCCTCCCCCCTTTACCATAAACATGTGGTTTCATTTCCAAGGGCTCCGGTGTTAGTATTTCCATTTCCTCAGGAAGCCGCATTTCGTTCTTGCTCTTATTTCTGAAATGGAACGTACATTTTCATTGGCCCTAGTTCAAGGAGTGCCTGGGGCAACAATGCAAACAGTCCCCAGTGGGCCTCCGTCATGGCTACCCCTCCCCGCGGGCCAGCCATGGTCGCTCCTCGCTGCCCTGAGGAAGGACGGACGCTGGCTCTCAGAGCCCAGGAGGGCGGTGGGCACCGTCTCGCTGCACTGGGGTTCCGTGGCCCTCTGGGGGAGCCATGCTGTCCTTGCAGCCTGGGTCCTGGCCTTCTGTTGGGAAGCTCTGGGTGCCCTCGGAGCCTCCACATACCACAGACTCTTAATTAAGAAAGTATGTTCCCATTTCATTGTCAGTGGAAAAGAATGAAAACAATGACGGCATTTATTTATCCTCACTATCAATATCATTCCTGTTTCTGAGTCTACGGGGGGTTCTGGGTCTTGAAGGAATTGCCTGGGTTGTGAGAGTTTAACCTCAGGCATGTGCTGTTGGGACACATGTGGCTTCTTTCAGAGAGGGGGGCTCGAGGCAGCAGGAAGGCGGCAGGGCCCGTGCTGCCCTCCCAGAGCCGAGTCCAGCGGCCCAGGCCCGCTCCGGCCTTCTTTAGTGCCAATCGGGAGTCTTTACATACTGCTGCCTTTCTGAATCTTCAGAGGAGTAAAAGTCAACATTTCTTGAGTCTTGTAGAGGAGGTCTGATCTGTCCGAGGAGCACTGTGTATGTAGGCCCTGCAATGTGACCCGGTCAGGCACTCACGTACGGTGCCGTTAGTCCTTCTGTGGCCCCTTGCTACAGGAGCAGCTGGGCCTCTGGCGAAGGCATTTGCCTGGGACTAAATAGCAACCCAGGCTGCTCGACAGTCGGCGGCACTATTGCCACGTGGAATGCGTGATTCTGTGTTGTAGGGACTGTCCTGCGCCCTGGGGAAAGTCAAGCTGCAGCTCTGGCCTCTACTCACTGGATCTCAGTAGATGTCTACAGACGTTGTCCCCAGCTCAGAACCTCTGAGCCAGAGGGTGGAGGTAGGATTCAGACCCACACTTGTGCCAGCTCTGGAGAAGTCCTCACCCAGCGAGGCAGCCTGCTTGCCACTGGGCTTCTGCGAGGTTGCACAAATCGGCCCTGGACGCACACCTTCTAGAGACGCCGTGAGCATCCATCTTCATAGTGGAGGCAGACAAGGCCCTTGAGGGTGCTGCGGTAGCTCGCCGCGCTGGCCTGCAAAGCCCTGGCCCGTATATTTGCATTCAAGTCTTCCCAAATGCTCTTCAAGGCTGAAAGGCTTATTAGCACATTTTTGGTTGCAAGTGATTGAAACCCAAAGCAAACTAGTTTAAAGATAAAGGAAATCTTTCGGTTTATGTAACTCAAAAGTCCATGGTTTCACAACCAGCCTCTGCAACTTAGTGAGGCCCTGTTTCAAAAATATAAGAAATAGCTGGGCGTGGTGGCGCACGCTTGTAATCCCAGTACTTGGGAGGCGGAGACCAGAGGATCCGGGTTCACGGCCAGCCTCAGCTACTCAGTGAGGCCCTCCGCAACTTCGTGAGACCCGGTTTCAAAATAAAGTACAAAATATAGGGCTGGGGGTGTAGCTTGGAGGTAGAACGCCCCTGGGTTCAATCCCCGGTACCGCAAAAAATAAAATAAAATAAAATAAAATAAAATAAAATAGGCCGGCGGGGTGGCGCACGCTTGTAATCCCAGTACTTGGGAGGCTGAGACCGGAGGATCCGGGTTCGCGGCCAGCCTCAGCTATTAGTGAGGCCCTCTGCAACTTAGCGAGACCCTGTTTCAAAATAAAGAATAAAAAAAAATAGGGCTGGGGTGCAGCCTGGAGGTAGAATGCCCCTGGGTTCAATCCCTGGTACCATAAAAAATAAAAAAATTAAAATAAAAAAATAAGATAGGGCTGGGGGTATAGCTCAGAGGTAGCATGCCCCTCAGAGGTAGCACACACACAGTCCATGGCTTCAGGTAAGGCTGTGCCCAGGCCTCAAAAGTCATCAGCTCACCGTCCCTCTACTTCCTATAGTTTTTTTTTTTTTTTTTTTGCGGTGCCGAGGATTGAACCCAGGGGCATTCTACCACCGGGCTATACCCCCAGCCCTATTTTTTTATTCTTTATTTTGAAACAGGGTCTCACTAAGCTGCGGAGGGCCTCACTGAGTAGCTGAGGCTGGCCGTGAACCCGGATCCT
>PVJS01029712.1:0-24585 GCA_004027185.1 Glis glis
CATTTCAGTTGCCCACTTCTTGATCGGATTGTTTGTTTTCTTAGTGTAAAGTCTTTTAAGTTCTTTGTATATCCTAGATATTAGACCTCTGTCAGAGGGATAGCTTGCAAAGATCTTTTCCCATTCCGTAGGCTTTCTCTTTAAGCTCTTGATGGTTTCCTTTGATGAGCAGAAGCTTTGTAGTTTAATGCTATCCCACACACTGTGAAATTATTAGAAGAAGCCATAGGTCCAACACTCCATCATATAGGCACAGGTAGAAACTTCCTCAACAAGACCTCCAAAGCACAGGAAAGTAAGTTTTAAATCTTTTTCTTAACTAGCAGGTAGGGACTCTTGCTGAAAAAAACAGTAAATTATATGAAGAAATTATGTTTCTTATCTATATCTGACTCACTGAGAAAGTAAATTTGTGACTCTCAACACATGAATAATTGTTTACCTCACCAAAACTTCAATGCTATTCCTGTTCGTGTATGCATATATGATAGCTTGTTTTCAGTCTAAATGTCAGATTCAAAAAGGAATGGTGAGTGTTAGCTTTTAGCATAGAGATGACCACAGAGATCCTCAATATTTTCTACTGGTTAATCCTATTACCACAATTATAAAAAAATGACACAGAATTAGAGCAGCCATAAAAACAGGAAGATGCTGATAACACCGCAGTACATTTTATGTTGGATAGCATTTAGCATAAAAATTATCCCTCTGTTGGAGTAAACTAGCTCTTTCCTCTCACCAATATCAGATAGCAAAAATAATTCAATTTGTAGATATGTACCTCCATAGGTAGGAATTAGTTCATGGCTCTCCCCTGTGCTCACAGCAACAATTTACAACACAAATTTTCCAACTCTTTAAAATCGTATTCATTGAAACAGATAACGTTCCAATTAATGAATATTTTAACGACATGTGCATATTAACTTATTTAAAATTTAATTTTCCTAAGAAAAACAAGCTGGGACTAATTTTACACAGGGTAATATATTATCAGATTAGCCCTGTCCTCTAGCATATGACCATAAATTAACAGAATATAGAAACCTGTCTCAATATGGAGTCTCTATAGAGGTGTTTAAAATACCCACACTCAACTGGTCAATAAATGCTAATTGGCAAAGATAATGATATATTACTCATTTTCCTAAAGGCCTTCTTAACCCTCCGTTTCTCTATTCATCTACTTTAGCACGTTGAAAAAAAAGTCAGTGCTCATAAGAAGAATAAAATTCTCCACAATTTGTGAGGTTCAAGAAATCTCTCATTATACATTTCAATTATATACACACACACACACACTTCACTATAGTTAACTGGCTTATAATTATTAATTTTAGAAGCTTCCTCCCTCTTTGAATTATAACAAACATTTTGGAGATTGCTCAGATGGAAACAATGGCAAAGGAGATTAACCTGTATTTATTGTTGTCATGTTTCCATGAGTTCCTTCTCTTGTACAGTACAGTGTTTAAAGCTGGCCTCTTATGGTCCACATGATACTATTTCTTGGCGTAGTAGCAGTGGCATAAAGGAGATCATAGCAACAGCACTGCCAGTACTGGAGGCCGAGGCCTTGTCTTCAGTCTTCCCTCACTTTATCCTCAGTTTTTAGCTCTCTAATTGATGTGGGTAAGATTTTTTTGAAAAATATTTCCCTGTACCATGTTAAGTAGCAGTATGAGAAGGCAGGCAGGGGCATGGTGCCATCTTTTTGTTTGTCATGTTCTACCAGGTAGACATCTTCTACTTTGTTTCTGAGCTCTCTTGGTTCAGTTATCTGGGGAAAATGGAAAGGCAGGTATTGCCTTTACTTAATATTTAACATGGCCTACACATTTACTCTGGCTCTCCCATCTTTTCATCTCCCCAGTTGAGTCTCCTGTATACACATACACACACACACACACACACACACACACACACACACATAGGTACAACAAGTTAAGAGGCTTGCTTGGATGTTAGAAAACTGTTATCCTTTTGCCTAAAGAGTTACTTGTGAGTATGGGTTTGGGGTTGAACGAAGATTGTCCCATTTGGTATCAGAAAAAAGCTACATGGCAAAATTGCTTCATTTTCTCATAAGTAACAAATATTAATATAGTATTTAGGGTAAATATATTAGAGAGTTCTGGACAAGAAAAAACTAGACCCATTTATGATTTAGATTCAGACTCATATGTTTAGTTCTGTTGCAAAACAGTATTTTGGAAGAAACAATTCTAGAATTTGCAAGTTGGAATTTGATACTTCTCTAAACCTTCTCCAGATCTCAAATCTGAATAAGAATATAGGAAAAGAGTTGCTCATATACTCAAAATAATGAACACAATTGCACTAGTCCAGGCTAGCTAGGCTATCTAGGAATCATCAAAACATATTCTTATGTTCTTAACACCATATTTCATCATTTCAGAAGCCAAGGGAAGCAATTCAAATAGCTAATAATATTGAATAAATTTTTATGTATTTTCATTTTATATCCTTTTCAATGAAATATTGTTCATGACTTTTCTCCATTTTTCTAATTAGCTTGTTTGTTTTTGTTTCCCTATTGAATTCCGAAAGTTCCATATTTATTCTAGATACAGTCCTTTGTTAGATATATGATTTGCAAATATTTCCTTTCACTCTGCATATTGTCTTTTAACAGGGTATTTCAGAGCAGTTTTATTTTAAAAAGTGTACCAACCTAATTAATCCTTCCTGCTATGGTTTACACCTTGATATCAAATCTAAGAACTCTTGTACTATTTCTGAAACCCAAAGATTTTATTAATATTCTTCTAAGAACTTTACATTTAAGCCTATTTTTCAATTAAATTTTTATACAAGGTGAAGCATCTAGCAACATTTCTTCAAAAGGCTATCTTGTCTCCACTGAATTGTTTTTACATCTTTGTAAAAAGTCAGTTTGCCATATTTGTGTGGACCTATTGCCAGGCTCTATATTCTCTTCTAGTGATCAAAGTGTCAGATTCTATGTCATCTGCAATCGTGGATGGTGTTAACTGTATAAGTTTTAAAATCACACAGATTGATTTTCATGAATTTATTCTTTTTTCCCCACAACATTATGTTAGTTATTTTAGGGTCTTTATTTTTCCATATACATTTTAGAATAAATTTGAGTATATTTATGAAACAAAGTTTTCTGAAAGAATGATAGGGATTGATTAAATTTGTGCATCATCTCAATGAGAATAGATGTCTTCACTCTGAAATCTTCCAATCCATAAACATGATATGTCTGTCCATTTTTCTGTCTTTTAAAAGTTTCTTTCAAGCCAGGCGTGGTGGCGCACGCTTGTAATCCCAGTACTTGGGAGGCTGAGACAGGAGGATCACAAGTTGGCAGCCAGCCTCAGCTACTTAGTGAGGCCCTCGCAACTTTGTGAGACCCTGTTTCAAAAAAATAAAGAGTAAAATAGGGCTGGGGGTGTAGCTCGGAGGTAGAATGCCCCTAGGTTCAATCCCCAGAACCACACAAACAAAAAAAAATTTCTTTCATCAGCACTTTGCATATTTCAGCAAGCAAATATTTACATGTTTTGGTAGCTTTACACTTACATACTCAGTTTTTCTAGCAAGTATATATGATATATTTTTAATTTTTGTGATGATATGTTCATTGTTTGTGTCCTGCACACTTGGTAAACTCACTTATTAGTTCTATGAGTTTCGTTTTCGCAGTTTGCTTGAGGTTTTCTACATAGATAATCACTCATATACAAAGACATTTTTATTTCTTCTTCTGATTTGCATGCATTTCATTTCCTTTACTTGTGTTATTACAGTAGTTAGAAAGTCAGACACTATATTTTATGAGTGCTGAGAGCATATGTATTTGATTTGTTTCTGACGTTAGAGGAAAAGCATTTAGTCCTTTGCCAATGAAGTACTGTTAGCTGTAGTTATTTTTAGATGTTCTTTCTCAATTTGAGGAAGTTCCCCTCTAATTCTACTTTTCTAAGAGTTTCATCATAATGGATATTGAATTTTGTCCAATATATTTTTTCATCAATTAATACAATCATATGATTTTATGCTATATCTTGTTGATTTTCAAATATTTAACTAACTTTGTAACCTTGCAATAAATATAATTTGTTATGGTGCATAATTTTCTTATATATAGCTGAATTCTATTGCTAATATTTTGTTAATAATTTTGATGTATATGTTCATTGAGAGATTTTGGTCTATTTTTTCATTTCTTTTTTTAATACTGTGTTGTATAGTTTTTATATTAGTGTAATACTACCTTCCTAAAGCAAAATGAGAACCATTTTTTACTTGTCTTTTTTTCTGGATATAATTATGTAAAATTATTTAAATACTTTTTTAAAAATACTTTTATTGGTGTTTAAACATTTTATAAAACTCTGCAATAAAGCTATCTAGGCCTAGATCTTTCTCTTGAGAGTTTTTATAAGTTCATCATTCATAGTAGAAAATTATTAAATTATAATAATTAAAATTATCTATTTTAGCTTGTGTGAGTGGTGGTAATGGGTTGACTTTTCTTAAGGAAGTATAAATTTTGTCTACATTGTCAAATTTTTGTGTCCAAATCTTTGTAAATTCTGCTGTTGTTGATTATCCATTTCATGTTTGTAGGGTTTATAGTGATATCACTTATTTCATTTCAGTTTTGGTAATTCATGTCTTTTTAAACTTTTCAAACTAGAAGTTTGCCTATTTCCTTAATTCTTTCAAAGAATAAGCTCTTTGTACAATTGATTCTCTTGCTTTTATTTTGAATTTTATGAATTTCTGCTTTAGTCTTTAGCATGTCCTTCCTTGTGGTTACTTGTTTCATTTAGCTCTTTTTTTCCCTTGAGAATGCAAATTATATGACTGATTTAGGACCTTTCTTCTTCTCAAGTATGAACGTAGTGCTTAAATTTTCCTGTCAGCAGTCTTGTGCTCTGGTCCCCAAATTTTCACATATTATATTGTTATTTCAGTCAGTTTGAAATACTTTTTACTCTCCTGTGACAGACCTTGTTTAACCCATCAATTATTTAGAAATGTGTTGTTTTGTTGCAAGAGTTTGGAGCTTTTGCCAGTATCTTTTTGTTATTTATTTGCAGCTTGATTCCACTATGGACAAAGGAAACAAATTTATTAGGACTTAAAGTCCAGGATAGATTCTATCTTGGTTCTTGTACGGTAGTGCCTGAAATAGAATGAAAATTCTGCTGTTGTTGGGAAGACAGTTCTCGGAATGTTGATTAGATAATGTTGGTTGATGCTATTGCTGAGATTTTCTATATCCCCACTGATTTTTTTTTTGTCTAGTTTTGATGTTAATTGTTAAGAGAGGGATGCTGAAATTTCCAACGTCACTGTGGTTTTTTTGTGCCTCTTTTCAGTTCTTTCAGCTCAGCTTTTGCTTCAAATAGTTTTCCTCTCTTGGTTTGGTGCATATACCTTTTGGATTACTATGCCTTTCTGGTGGGTTGTGTTATTATCATCATATAACACCCTCTATGTCTCAGCAACATTTTTCAAGTCTATTTTTCTGACATTAATACAGACAATCCAGCCGGGCGTGGTGGCGCACGCTTGTAATCTCAGTACTTGGGAGGCTAAGACCGGAGGATCCAGGTTCATGGCCAGCCTCAGCTACCTAGTGAGGCCCTCCACAACTTAGCAAGACCCTGTTTCAAAATAAAAGAATAAAAATAGGGTTGGGGTGTAGCTCAGAGGTAAAATGCCCCTGGGTTCAATCCCCAGTACCGCAAAAAAAATACAGACAATCCTGTTTCCTTGTGCTCAATATTTCAATGATATATCTATTTTCTCCTTTTACTTTCAAACTGCCTAAATCATATTTGAAGTGAGTTCCATATAGACAGCATATAGTTTTGTTTACTTTTCATTAGCTTTTCCAAACTATTTTTGTTCTTACATTTAGATAATTGACATTTGATGTAGCATTGATATCCTAAGGTGTGTCTCATTTTATTTTTTGTTTTTATTTGTTTCTCTATTTTGTTGATTCTCTGTTTTTTCTCCTTTCCTGTGCATTTAATTTCCTTCTTTCCTCCCTTCTTTCCTTCTTTCCTTCCTTCCTTCCTTCCTTCCTTCCTTCTTTCCTTCCTTGCTTCCATCCTTCTTTCCTTCATACTGGGGATTGAACCCAGGGGCATTCTACCTCCAAGCTACACCCCCAGCCCTTTTTATTTTTTGTTTTGAAGTAGGACCTCTCTAGGTTGCTGAGGATAGTCTGGAGCCTCCTATCAAATCATGAGACCCTGGATCTAATTTAATCTTTCCATTTTAGCTGGATTCCCTGACATCACTCCATCAGAGCCAAAAATCCTGACTGATTTCTTCTACGTCAGGGTAGAATTTCTGGATCTCTACTTGGTATTGGTTGAGACCAAAGTCTGGGTCTTAATTATGGATGTGGATTTGAGTTCCAGCTTGCTTATGGATACACACTGATAACCCATTAGTAGGGATGCCTCATTGCTTCTTGCTTATGTGTCCTGTGCTATGCCATGGGTGTAGAGGTATGATGCAGCTTCATTGCTATTTGGTGGCAGTGAAAACCATGACTCTGCTGTCTCCTCTGAAACCATCTTAATGGGGAGAATGGAAGCACAGAGTCCCCATGTAGGAAATAAAAAATACATCGAATTCATCTTATACCAAGACCTCCCGATATTTTATATTTTCTAATAAATATATCTTTAAAGGATATGTTTCTGGAAGAGACAAGTACATCAAAAGTCAAATATTGCACATGTTATGCTCAACTTATTATGTCACCGAATACATTTTAATATAAATAGTATTTTGATTTTTTTCTTATTACCATGCATAAATATTTGAAAACATAGCTATAAAAATTAATGTGAGTTATCCAAAAGATTACATCAATTTCCCTATATGCCAGTCACTCTCTTAAGCTTATTATATAGGCCATATTAACTGTAATGACATTCTTTCTCTTTGACATCTCTCAATTACAGCTCTGGCTTAAGGCTTATCTATATTACCCATTAGTCAGTTTTCCTTCTCAAATAAAAATTCTGTGATATGGTATGACAAAACTATGTGCTAATTTTAATGTATCTTTTCTGCATCAAAGAATATAAATAACTCCTCTACAAATTTCTTTATTTGTGCCTTTACTATCTTCTTTCATGAAACCCAGAAAGGTCCATTTACCTATTTACCAAGAGTTCTAAAGCCTGTTCCTAATTTGATGCATGCTCAGATTGCGAAAATTATCCTGAGAGCAATCATGTTCCAAATAATTGCTATAAATTTGCCCCCAGAGCAGGCATGTGCCAAGTAGCTTCTGTAAGTAGAACATGTGTTCACTCATGTATTTACTCCTAAACAGCATAGTCAGTACACTAAGCCACTGTTTTGCACTACAGTTGATTTCACTACACGAGAAAGCAGATGTATTTCCTCAGGCAACATCTTACTTTTTATGAAATTATCAAGCATGGGGTAACATTTCTGATATATTATGCTTGGGTAAGTGCTTTAATGAGTTAATACTTCAGTAGTTTGTAATTTAGTACTATCTAGATGCACTTACAAATACTTACAGATAATTATTTCAGGGCCATAGGGTCATGACTCTTTTAGTTCATACCTTTAATAATGTAATTATCCATTTTTATTTCATATCTTTAATAATGTAGTTGTCTATTTTTTCCATTTTTGACATAATAATTGAAGTAAAAAAGAAAATAGGTTTTGTTTATTTATTTTTTTTTATTTTTTGGTACTGGGGATTGAATCCTGGGACATTCTATCTCTCAGCTATACTCCCAGCCCTTTTTATTTTTTATTTTTGAAACAGAGTCTCACTGAATTATCACCTGCTGGCCGCGAACCTGTGACCTTCTTGTTTGAGTTTCCCAAGTACTAGGATTACAGGCATGTACCACAGTGTCCTGCTCTAAATGTAAATTATGTTGTTAAAAAAACTTCAAGTGTACTAATTTTATTTTGTAGGCATAGAGAATGGAAGTATGGATGGAAATACCATTCAAAAATCTAAATCCATTGCATCTTAATAGCAACTAGAATAAAGTTACCTTTGAAAGCTTTGAAATATTTCTAAGACCAAGAAAAATGAAGTAACTTTTGGTCAGACTTTAAAGTTATAACTTCAGTGAAAGCCCTATTGAACAAAACACCTGTTGTGTTGTATTTAAAATTACTCTCAGCCAGAAAGGGTGGCAGATGTCTATAATCCCAGTGCTTGGGAGGATGAGACAGGAGGATTGTAGTCTTGAGGCCAGCATGGGTAACTTAGTGAAACCCGGTTTCAAAACAAAATAAAAAATAATAAGGAATGGGGGTTTATTTCAGAGGTAGATCATCCCTGGGTTCAATCCCTAATACCACAAAAAAAGAAATGAAATAAAATCAAGTAAAATAAAATTACTCTCATCCACTTAAATCTTGAGTGAATATAAAATGCTTATGCAAAATTTGCCCTCATGCCAAGTCAAAATTGGAAAACCTAAAAACATACAAAATAATCATAGAGGTCACAAACAGAAGATAAGCTACTGATCAGAATCACCAACTCAAAATTTTAAAACATCTGCCAAAAAGGTAGAGGGCAGATGGATTCTAATAAAACACAGCAATGCTCAACTGAGAGAGGAGGATCGCAGGTTTGAGTACAGCCTCTCAGAAACTTAGCTAGACTCTTAGCAACCTAGAGAGATCCTGTTTCAAAACAAAAAAGACAAAGTGTTGGGAATGTAGCTTGGAGGTAGAATGCCCTTGGGTTCAATCTCGTATCCCCACATACACAGATCTAAGCAGGGCAATGCTCTTTTGTTTTCAAATCAAGAACTTGAAAGTGACCATAAACTTGAGCATGATGTGTGATAATTTTGGCCAAGTAGATATAACATTTAAAGTAGATACATGTGTAGAATAAGAACCAAAAATATAAGACAGATAATATCAAAAGGTAAACTGGAAATAAACATAAAGTGTTTCTTTAAAAGCTCTAAGTAATATACTCAGAGAAATCCGGGGAGGCATGACTTATATATAAGATAAACAGCCTGAAATGAATAAGAAACATTCAAGAAGAAAAGGAAATACTTAAAACTATTAAAAATTAATATAATGTTAACAATTCCTTTATAATTAATGCAAAATATGCAAAAATAAGTTAATACAAAGATAAATATCCTAGATAAATTTTCCATAATTTTGTTTCTTCAAAGTGATAATATAGACCAAAAACCAAAATGACTATTGAAAGGAAAACTAAGTCATATTAGACACTGGAATAATGTTTCTAAATGTATGGTGTTTGGGTCACTTAGATTGGAAATAATGGGGATATTTAATATGTGAATACAATTTTCTAGATTCATACAAGCTCTTAAATCAGTATTTTTAGAAGGATAGCTAAAACAGACACATTTAAATAAAACTTCCTAGGTGAACTTAGGTTTACTAAAGATTGACAAATATTCTATTAAAACCATTTAAAGATTTTGTAAATTTTAAAATAACTTTCAGATAAGTTTTAAAACCCCTTTTGAAACTTTGCTGAATTTTGAGAAACATTTCAAAATCTAGATGTTTCAGTCAGCATTATCACCGTTGTGGTCCGGTACCAAGCACACAGAAAACTTAGAGAAATTTCCATAATCAAAAGGAAAAGTTTCCATAAAAGTAGAAAGAAGCAAGATTCCTAATTTATAGTACATAGGGGAAACTTAAATAGGTTTTAGGGTTTTTTGTTTGTTTGTTTGTTTGTTTGTTTTACTTTGAAAGGAATCATAGACCCTCTAGTACCTGGCAGGAATAGGAATTTTTCCTTTAATGGCGTCCAGTGGTTCTGGATCTGCAAAACCTCAAGAGAGACAGGTTTAGTTTTATAGCATTTTATAAAGACTCAGAAGTTTTAGACATCAGTGCCATATTACATTTTTTTTCTGTGAGCCTAAAAGCAGAAGTACCATTATAAATTATAATGTAGATGCTTAAAGAGTTAATGGGGTCTCTCATAAAGTGGAAAAAAAGCATACCATAACTTTAAGCTTAAAGAAAATATGCTTGGTTTATAGATGAATCGGCCAAATATGTAAAAAAAAAATGTTAGCACTGGCATATAATCTTTATAGTTAGCACATTATTAGTACTAATTGAAAAGGTCATAGCAGCCAATATGCCAAATTGCATGCTATATTTTAGGCTTTGTGCTATATAACCAAATAGGTTGGCTACCTGGCTTCCAGTTTAAAATGCTAATCAGCGAATGGTCCAGGGTAAAGATATATCTGGGTTATTATACAATGCACTAACGTGTCAAGTTTTCATGTAGATAATACTGCACTTGCAATATCATCAAAAAGCAGATGAATGGCTTTGTTGACCAAATAACCAAGTTCATAAATATCGACTCAGCAGCTGTGACAGCAGGCTTAGCATGATGGCACAATAAAAACTTCAGGCACATAAGCAAAAGACCACCTACCGATCCTCATGTTTCTGGGGCTGTGTCCTTCAGTGATGTTAGCTTCCGACCTGACTGTAAAGAACTCAACTCTATAGCTGACGCCAGTTTCTATCTGTCTCCTTTAGGTCAGTTAGGATGAGACTTCCGGTTCCTGGGTAGGCAGGGCCTTCACCCCTTGTCAGCATTGAAGCTATAGAAGATGCACTTTCACGCCTCATCAACCCTTAAGATTAAGGGGTCCAAATCTCAGGGTGAGGAAGGAATGAGGTAGAATAGGAGAATAAAATCCTAGGTTGAAAGGAGACAAACTAGGAAGAAAAGGGAAAATACAGTTTTAAAATCTAGAAACCTCATAATCCTTAACTTCACCTTACAGGGTTTGTTCTATCTTAGGCAGAAGCCTCAATAGGCCCACACCATTAATCACAGTGGCCCCTCTCCCCACCTGAGATTCCTGAGATGCTTAGTAAACAAAGGATTCATAAGGAAGGTCAAGTTCAGGTGCCACCCAGCCACTGCCCATCAATTCCAGGAACCTAAGGATTCTGAGGAAGTCCAGACCTCCATACCTGCTGTGTGCCCCTACTCATCCCCTCATGGGGTCTCCTATAAAAAAAGAACCGTGATACCCCAGAATTGTTCTCTCCCTCTTGAGATGGCCCACATTCTCCCTTGAATGTGTATCCCCCACTTTTCCTAAATGAATCTCTGTCTTTGTCTCTGAAAAAAAAAAAGAAAACTTTTTGGCTCTGGAGATTTCATTCCGTATATACAGAACATTTACACTGGCTGCCAAGCAGGAGCTGGGGCTATAGGTTCTGAGAGCATGATAGTGGGAAGCAGAGAGAACAAGGGGAGGAGGGGTAAGAGAAAAATAGAGTGCCCAAGGTCACCCCCAGAGATTCACCTCAGAGCACGTCTGCCCTTACAGCATGAGTTCTGAGGAATGCTTTACTTTAAAAAATTAACACAGACATATATCCTTTCACTATAAAGGAAAACTTTATGCTCCCATATCTTCATTACACTTAACCTTTATATAAATATCTACAGATTTGGACTATTTTGATATTCTTTTATCACCAAATTCTAAAATTCAAGAACTTAGTAGTTAGCATGGAGTTAGATTTATAGTGTGCTTAACATAAATATTTTGAACTGAGTCTAGAGGTGCACTGTCCTCTGTACACTAGCCACATAGAGCTATTAAGGCCTTGAAATGTGGCTGGTCAGAATTTCTGTAACTTATATAAAGAAGTAAAATACCTCACCAATATTTTTGTAGTAATTGCATATTGAAATAAATTGTTTATATCTGACACACAATAAAACCAACAAAAATATTTTAAAGAGCTAGTTCTTCTGAGTATTGTCATTGAATTATTTCCATTCTCTCTAGAATACCTTTAATGGTGTACTAGTCTATTCTGAAAGTCACAGATTGTATGCATTTGTTTTCTAATCAGAAAAACATTCTCATTAAGCATTAAGTCCCTGAATTTCAAGCAACAGATTGCCATGAGGCCTATGTGAAGTGATTAGTGAGTGAGGAACATGTAAATGTTCACCTTGCACTTACCTCTTCTTCTCTCAAAAGTACAAACAACAAAAGGAGAATCTATTAAGGTTTGAATTAATTCTAGTTTCTAACCAAGCAAATGGTTCCAATGCTTCTTGCCTAATAGTTTCTGTTCAGCTGTTTGTTTTCAGAACTAGATAAAATGAGAACGTATTGAGTCATCATTCTCACATAAAATGCAAGTATTTTAAAAATGTCTTCAAATAAAAGGGCAGAGATATGGTTAGTTCAGGAGGAGAACATATAGGAAAATATATGTATTATTGATTTCATTTATCAGTATGCATTTATTTTTACTTTAACACAAATATAGATATTGAATTTTAGTTTTCTACTGAAATATTATATTTCACATATGCAGATGGAATATACAGATTTTTTTCATTTTTAATTACATAACATTGATTAATTTTGGTTTTTCTCCTTTTAGGTTTACCAGTTCCACTCAACTCATCTTACTATTATATAATGGTAATCAGAGAACATTGTGAATATATATTGTCTTACTTTATTCTCTAAATCATGTGTACATGAACAAACATGATTCCTGAATGTTCACGACTCAAGTTGGTATTGATAGCTTTTTACAATGGCATTAACAGTTATCATAGATCAGAATAGGAAAAGTGGGTGTAATTGTAAGATCTCAAATTATTAACATCAGGCATCAATATCTAATTCCATTCATAGTCATGCCCTCCATAGACAGAGATAGATCACTAGGTAATAAAGTAAATTTACATTTTAAATTGTACCATTTTTAACTTGTTGCTAAAATAACTTAAAATACATTGTCTCCTTTCTCTTGTTTACTCCCTGTCTGCTTTTTCTCAGAAGAGTTTGTGTGTTCATTTATTTTTAATCAGTAAGTGTGATAGACAGTTTTATTCTTTTTATCTAATCTGTACTCTACAGGATCTTGCAACACTGCCCTTTTCCCTGTGCAGGTATTTTTGGAAGAATAGTTATTTTAATAATGTAAAACATATTATGGGAAAAGTTAAAAAATAGTCTATATTTTGACTAGAGCACAACTTAGAGAAAATATGGTTGAAGAAAAAGAGATGACATATGTGATCCATATATAATCAGATTATTAGAAATTTATGTGTAAAATGGGATATGAGTCATAATATAATAACGTCAAGTTGATTATTACTATTAAAACTAATTGCAGAATTATCTCTGTACATTTCCAATATTTGTAATTTTTTGTTTTGTCTAAATTGTTGAGGAAAAACTAATCTTCCTAATTGGGCTGATTTATTTTTCTTTAAACTAATACAAAATGTTTTATATAATTTACTTTACTATAAATTCCAGCAATTATATGTGTAAACCAGAAAGTAGATGTCCAATAGTTATTTGACTCAAGAAAAAATGGGAAGAATAAAAGATCATCTTAACATTCTATTATTCACATATTCAAAGTACATATATTTTTCTTTTAAAATAATGTCTAACTTTTGATTAGGTTTTCAGTAAAAAAACACTAAAACTATATTTTTCTTTTTAATAGTACAAAGAAAGTCTCATGATTTTCTTAACTACAAAAACAAGCCAGACAATATATCCTATTTTTCACTCATATGAGAGAACTGAAGATTCTAATAAACCCCAAATAATTAAAATATGGGGAAGTGAAAACATTACTAGCAAAGAAGATACTTAAAGCTGAGTTCATCTCTGACAAAGAGCCATAAGGTCAAATGATCTGCAATAAATATTGTTAAGAAAAATAATGATTAAATTTCTAATAAACTTTAACATGTATGCGTGAGCCAGTATAACAGGTAGAGATTACTAAGAGCTTCAGTCACAGAAAGAATTTGTACCCAGCACCTATCTTTTCTCAAAGATCATCTCTGACTGTAAAGGAATAGTATATCAAAGGCTGAGGGCAGAAAGATGAACTGAGAGAATATCTACTGAATTGTGTATTACCCAGTGGAAGATGGCATATGGGCTAGAGAGCTGAAAAAAATTTCTCCTTCAAATTCCTAAACTTTACTGAGCACAAGCCAACAGTTGTTGGCTCCTGGCTGCTGACTTCTGAAGTCTGGGTGCACAAGATTAAAACTGCAAGAAATCACTTTGAAGTTTTGTGAGTGTACTGCAGAGATTATTCAAAAGATGGAGATAGGACAATTGGGTAGAGAGATTCTCTCATTTATATAATGCCAGGATTGAAATGAGAGTGCACAAGATCTCCATGTCAGCCATCTAAAAGTGGCTATAAATCAGGGTGAAATATTCCAATTCAGAAATCTATCTGCCAGAGTAGAGAAGAACAAAATATCTCCAAAGTCCCACTCATACTCCCATGTCAAGTCATGCTAAAGAGAAAGTAGAGGTACCATCTGAAAGCTTTGAACCCAATAGGAAACTGTTTATAACTTCAGCATTAGCACAGCCAGCATTGGTTCAGCTCAAAATTCAGATTGGTGAGCTATAAGAGGTAGTGGTGACCCGTATAAATATTTTTCAGCTCAACTTATAAGGCTTTATAAAACACATTATCTGGCATGTGAAGAAGCCAGATAAGGTGATTCATGATCAAAAGAAGAAAAGCTCAATAAAAACAGACTAAAGGATGGACAGTAAATAAACATTATCAAACAAAACTTTAAAACAACTGTAATAAATATGCTAAAGGACTGATGTAAAGAATGGAAAATATGCATAATAGTGATATCAATAAAATGATGAGATTATAAATATTGAAACTAAATGTGTTAAAAATAAAAATATACCAGCAGTAAATAATTCAATTTAATATCCTACAATTTTATTTCATAGAGCAAAGAGCCATTAGCATGTAGTTCAATAGAAATTATCAAAGTGAAGCAAAGAAAGAAAGAGTGAAAATTAAGTAGAGAATCTGAGATTTATGGAGCAGTGCTTAGCAGTTTATAATACCATTAGTGAAGAAAACAGAAGTGGGGCAGAAGAAATATTTGGACAGCTAGGGACTGAGAGTTTAACAAAAGTAATAATAGACATCAACCAAAGATATACAAAATTTTGTACATACAAACTAAATTTTTAGAAAAGAAAAAGAAAAATCAGACAAGCAAAAAGAAATAGATTTAAGAACATTCATGGGTAAACTACTAAAATAAAGTATCTTTAAAACAGCCAGCGAATAAAACAAACATTGCATATAATGGGTAAATGATAAAAACGGAAGCTGTCTTCTCATCAGAAACAATGAAGGACAGAAGACAATGGAATATTATCTTTACTGTACTGAAAAAATAATACTGACATCTTATAATTCTTTTCACAGAGAAAATAACTGTCAAAATCAAGCAATTCTTACAGAGAAATGTATAGAATTAGATGCTTACGTAGAAAAAGCATAAAATTAGTGATTTCATTTGCCACCATGGAACATAAAATAACAAGGAAAAAGTAAACATAGGTTGGTATAAGAAATGGATGAATGTAAATAACATTGTCAAAGATGTGTACAAAATACAGAATAATAAGGTGATTAGCAAGTTCACTAAAATATTAATAAAATTGATCATTGCTTCATAAAACTAAATAGGAATAAAAAATTTAAAAATGACAGACATGAATCAGGAGAGGACAGAACTGCAAATAATATAAATATTAACATGTGATCAAAAGATAATCTGCCACAAAGAAGAAAGAAAAGGGAATGAATTGGATGATTTTGGTGAAATGGACCAAAAAATGATGAAAAAGAACTCTTTAAAACTGACACAAATGGCATAGAATAGACATCCCAGCAACAAACTAATGCATCGATAGCCATCAGACTCCCAAAAAGTGCCCAAAACATACAGTAGAAAAAGGACAGGCAGCCTTTTTAACAAGTGGTACTAGGAAAATTGGATATCCATATGTGGAAGACTGAAACTAGACTTCTATTTCACATCCTATAAAAAAAATCACTTCAAAGTGGATCAAAGATCTTAATATATGACTGAAACTCCTAGAGGAAAATATAGGGGAAACACTTCAAGATATTGATAGAGGCAATAATTTTCTGGAGAGGACTCCAAAAGTACAGGAAACTATAGCAAAAACTAAAAATGGGATTGCCTCAAACTAAAAAGCTTCTACACCATGAAGGAAACAATAAACAGGGTGAAGAGACAACCTACAGAATGGGAGAAAATATTTGCCAGCTATTCATGTGACAAATGATCAATATCCAGAATATATCAAGAACTCAAAAATAACAAAAACTAAGAAATCCAATTTAAAAATGGACAAATGAGCTGAATAGACACTTCTCGAAAGAAGAAATACAAATGGTCAAAAAATACATGAAAAACTGGTCAATATCATTAGCCATGCAAATCAAGACTGCAACGAAATACCATCCCACCCCATGTAGAATGGCTATTATCAAAAGAAAAATATAAATAAATGACAGTGAGGATGTGAAGAAAAAGAAACCCTTATACAATGTTTGTGGGTGCAAATTAATAGATACCATGGAAAACAGTATGGAGGTTCCTCAAAAATCTAAAAATCCTGGGTATGTATTGAAAGGACGTGAAGTCAGAAGATACCTGCATGCCCATGCTTATCACAGCACTATCCATGATAGCTTAGAAAAGAAATCAGCATAGGTGTCCATCAACATATGAATAGATTAGAAATGGCATATATATATATATATATATATATATATATATGTGTGTGTATATATACATATATATATGTACATATATACGTATATCTATATATGCCATGAGGTACATATATATCACACACACACACACACACACACACACACACACACACACCACTGATGGAATAGAATAGAGAAACCAGGAATAAACCATTTTTTCTTTATCTACTGATGAGAACCTATTCTATATACATACATACATGGAGTATTATTCTTTCATAAAGAACAATGAGCCGGGCGTGGTGGCGCACGCTTGTAATCCCAGTACTTTGGGAGGTGGAGACCGGAGGATCGGGTTCACGGCCAGCCTCAGCTCTCTCTCTTTCTCTCCCTGTCTCTCTCTCCTTAGTGAGGCCCTCCGCAACTTCGTGAGACCCGGTTTCAAAATAAAGTATAAAAAACAAAATAGGGCCGGGGTAGAACGCCCCTGCGTTCAATCCCCGGTACCGCAAAAAAAAAAAAAAAAAAAAAAACAATGAAATTTGCAGCAAAGTGATAGAATTGGAGGACATCATGTTAAGTGAAATAAGCCAGACATGGAAAGACAAGTATGACATGTTTTCTCTAATATGTGAAAAAAGAAAAATGAAAAAAGTGACCTGAAAGTATAAAGGGTACTAAGGACTGGGAAGGGTCTGCATGTGTGTGGAGGGGGAATGGAAGTAGAAGGACTTGATTCACAATGTATGTATGTATGGAAATATTACAGTAAATCTCACCTAATCTGTACAACAAAAAATAAAAAGGGACACAAAAATAAATACATAGTTTAAATAGCCCATTAGTGATTTAAATATCATTTTAGAGAACTATTAGTGGAAATGTATTGCTCACAAAGAAAATTTCAGCCCATATGGCCTTGATGGTAAATTCATTCCATAATTTACAAAATAAATAAACATTTTCACACAAGTTGTCTATGGAATTTGTATAAGCCTGATGCTAAGCTTGAAAAACATAAGAAAAAATTGCAGATTGGTATCTCTTACAAACATAGATGAAAGAAAACTATATAAAATATTGACAAACTGAGTTTTACAATACATAGAAAGGATAACATAGTACAGTTAAGTTGAATTAAAATCCATTTAACATTCAAGATTTAGTCTATATAATTTAACATATTAAGTAAATAATGAAGAAAATGATATGATTATTCGAACAGTTATGATAAAAAAAGTTTGTCAAGAACTCTCAGAAAACTGTAAATAAAAGAATAAGACTAACACTCAAATAAAGGGTATCTATAAAAAATCTACAGGCAACATCAGAGTTTGTTGTGAAATATTAAATACTTTACACATAAGATTAAAAACAAGTAACAGAAAGTCTTCCTAGCTCCGGGTGTGGTGGCGCACGCTTGTAATCCCAGTACTTTGGGAGGCAGAGACCGGAGGATCCAGGTTCGCGGCCAGCCTCAGCTCTCTCTCTCTCTCTCTCTCACTCTCTCTCTACCTAGTGAGGCCCTCCGCAACTTTGTGAGACCCAGTTTCAAAATAAAGTATAAAAAAAAATAGGGCCAGGGGTGTGGCGCAGAGGTAGAACGCCCCTGGGTTCAATCCCTGGTACCACAAAAAAAAAAGAAAGTCTTTTCCTAAATGCCAACTAATTAATTTGTAATTTATGAAGATTATTTATATCTGAGTATAGAATTACTGGTAACTAAATAGATTTTCTGTTATAAATCTGAATTGTCTAAGAAGACCAGTTTATTCTTCATATAAAAATATGGTACACTTAATTTTCTCACATATATTTTTCTGATTAAATGAATAATATTTTCTCTTCCCTGTAATGAAACTAAACATTTGTCCTACATTCTAAAGTGTAGAAAACCAACATATAGTTTATTACTTATCAAAATAGATGTCATCAATCTACTCTAGAATAAATCAGAAAATAACAGTAGAATTGACAAAGTTCCACATATATCCTAAAGCCAAGGATAGGGTCTCAATATAGTATCTCATTTTCACTCCTAAAAACTTAAAAGTTTTTAACGTTTTTGTTTTTAACTTCTAAGTCCTAGAGGACAACTCATGTTAAATTTAATTTCCTAAACTTTGTATCAGTGTAGTTTATGTTCAATATGTCAGTCAATATAACCCACAAACAAAACCTTATAACTGGTCAGCATACAGTTTATATATTAGATTAATCTGAAAAATTAATTCCCGGCCTTTGAGCCTTACACCATGGTATTATCTAGATATTTTCCCTGCATACCTGGAGAATCATTCAGCATTGTTAATACATTGTTCCTGCTTACCACAGTAGAACAGTTTTTTAAAAAGTAGCCCATATTAGGTAGCAGCCAAATTATAAACCAATGATGTGCCTTGGAACATTTGAATGTTTGATCTTTGATTGGAGGGATATATGGCACTTCCCCCTTATCTGTGGTTTTGCTTTCCATGGTTTTAATTGCCTAACATCAACCATGGTCTGAACATATAAAATGGAAGATTCCAGAAAGAAACAGTTCATAGGTTTTAAACTGTGTACCCTTCTGAGTAGTGTGATATAGTCTCATGCTGTCTTACTCCATCCAGGACATGTATCATCCCTTTGTGCAGTGTGTATATATGCTGCCCGTCAGTTATCAGATCGACCTTTGAGGCCTCTCAATGTTTGTGTTCAGTTTCGAGGCTGTGGAACATATAGAAAAAATAGCACATGTAGGGTTCTGTACTATTTGCAGCTTCTGGCATCTACTAGGGGTCTTTGAATGTATCTCTAAAAGACAAGAGGGGACTATTGTGTTTTAAGCCACTATCTGCAGGGTTTTTTTTTTAAATAGAAAGGACATATCTCTCTTAATTACAAGGGGTTTTAATGGTATCTGAGTTTCAGCTCTAGATGATGACTGACCTTTTCTTTAGTAAGTTGCATATAGTATCTAATGCCCATCTCTCTCTTTCTAAACTAATTTGTTAAACTCATATTTATTGAGCACCTACCTCATTCTAGATAGAAAACCTGTGTTGAACAAGATAACCACAATTTCTTTTCCAAGCAACTTCTTTCTAGAACAGGAGAGATAATAAACATGGAAGTGTCATAAATATTTTTTCTAGCAAATAAAACAAGATTTTGATAGTAACCAGGTGACCATGGTGAGATAAAAGGTAGGTTTGGGTAGAAACTCATAAATTACATTTTCCATGTTAACTTTAAAATACTATTTGTCAACTCAGTGACAAACAACAGTTGACATATTCATTACATGTATATATCAAGGGAGCAGTTAGATACTCAAGGGGAAGTTCAACACTTGATAAAAAAAATTAGAGGAAATATATAGATAATATTTAATGTTTTATAACTCAGGAGGAAAGTTATATAGAGAAAATTTTTCTACCAATACGCATTATTATGCCAACATTTAGAAGTCCAACAGCAAAAGGGGATCAAATGAAAAAGAATAAAATGCAGAAAGAGAACCGGTAGGGCAGCTCTGATCCGATCATATCAAATACATTCTGGAAGTTCATTTAGCAAATCCTGTACAATACAATAACAGAGAGATAAAAATTTAATAACATTCATTTCCATAAGAAGTAAATAACTACAGGAACAGAAAAGATTTAATATCTATTCAAAATGAGAATAATTTCATTCTTAGAATATATGACTCACATGATTATTTTTCATGAAGCTGGATTTTACGTATTATTTTTCTGAACATTGCTTTATCCAACAAAGTTTGTCTTAATAGAATGCTCTTGATTTTGACTTTCTTATGACTCTACAACAAGGGGTCAAAAAAGTTCTTGCATTGTTACAGTTATACATATTCAAAATACTCATGCATATTCAAGTGCTCCAGATCTTTTTGCTTACACTGTAGAATTTCTGAGATGATAAAGATTGATCTTTCTCCTGTCACCTGCTTTGAATGTCACTTAGTTTAGGTTATGCTTACATAAACCCTATCAGATATACAATGAATTGTAAAGCATGTTAATCATAGGTCAAATTATGACAGCTTTTATGACCATAAATGGACAACTAAAATTTCCCTTTGTAATGCTGGGAAATGTGTGTTAGCAGAGAAAAGACTTTTGATAGTATTTAGTTCTGCATTGTGATTTGTGATTGTTTTTAAGATACTCTTTTATTCTTTCAGAACTCATCTGATCTTTTCTATTACATTGCATTTTCAACTTCAGCTTGTGAAAGAAAGGTTTTAAAGATGGAAGTTAGTGTCTGCTCATGACTCACTGTGGCATTGGAACTTTCATCTTTACACTTTTGCCCTAGAAACCTTAAATAAGCTTTTTCTAAAAAAAAAAAAGTATACTTGTCTCATTTTCTGATATTATATCTATTAGACAAGGTTGTATATTACAGTATTTGCTGAGCAGAAACTGTGGGTGAATTGTGTCTTCCCCAGATTCATTTGTTGAAACCTTAACATATAATGTGATGGTATTTGGAGATATGATTCTTGGGATAATTAAGGCTATAATTGGCTGTAAGAGTGGGCCACTGACTGATAGGATTGGTTACCCTATAAGAAGAGAAAGAGGCACTGGAGAGTCTTCTCCATGCTCACAAAAGGAAGACAGCATGTCAGGACAAAGTGAGAAGGTGGCTATCTACAAAAGTGCCTTTACAGAAACCCATTTTGTGAGACCTTTAATCTGTGACTACCAGCCTCCAGAACTGTGAGATAAGAACTTTCTGTTTTTTAATCCATCTACTCTGTGATATTTTGTTATGACAACTAGAACAGACTACTGTAAGAGAATACATAATGACCACATGGCTGGTGTCAAATATGTCCAAATTTAGGAGATGCAAATATTGTTTGTTTCAATATTTTCCTACCAAGTTCTCTCTCATTCTTTAAATCAAACTTTAAAACTCTACAGGAAACAATAAAACTGTAAAAAAATCAATGCTCTTTTATGATTCTTGGGTTTTTTATGCTAACAATTTACAGGTTTATTCATTTTTGTTCTATGGTTCTCAGATATCTATATGGTACCATGAGTGATGGTTGATTCAGAATTGATTTCATTAATTTTTAAAATATTTGTTTGTCAGGGAGAAGGATTTACAATCATTGAGAATACATAAGAGATTTTTTTCTCTAAAACAAATTCAAGTGAAGATTTTTAAATATGTTCAGGCAACAATAATATGTAAGGAAAATGATAAAAATGTATTAGTTGGAGGTAAGCAAATATCGATAAATGGAATAAGGCATAAAAATCAGAGAAAAACAATTTTAAAGTACTTGGACTAGAGATCAATGCATCAAGATAAGAAGACAAAAGATTTTTAACCTGCTTAAAACATACTGGCTAGGGAATAGTTTCACGTCTATCAGTACCATTATTATGTTACAGAAACCAAGGATTTGTGGCTGTGCAACTCCATGGAGCCCAATCCCATCAGCAGGCCACTAGTTATTTTGGAGTAGCTTCAGATCTAAAATGTCAAGTGATAGCCCTTATTCAGGAATATAATTTTAATTCAAAATATTCCATATTTGCTGATTGCGGTAGCACACATATGTTAATCCCAATACTTGGGAAGCTGAGAGAGTGGGGCAGCAAGTTCGAGGCCAGCCTAGGGAACTTAGCAAGACACTGCTTCAAAGTAAAAATAAAAAGGGCTGGAGGTGTTGCTCAGTGGTAGAGCATCTTTGGGTTCATTCCCTAGTAACACACACACACACACACACACACACACACACACACACACACACACACATTTACTTATATACTAAATTTTCTTTGGACTTTGACAACTTTCCAGACACTTGGCTATGCTTTGGAGATACAAACCTCAAAACATAAGATACATTTATATATTCATATAATTCATTAAGTAGTAGAAATGGCAGGTAATTATAATACATTAGGCTAGAAGGATAAAAAGTAGTTATGGAGTCATACAGTAACAAGTAAGACAAAAGGTGAGAGATGATTTACTTTGAGTTTGAAGAAAAGTAGTAAAATTCAGATGAAGGAAGTACAACATAATCCAATATTAAAGAAATAGAGATCTCCAATGAACTACAAACATTGCTTGATTACTAGTTATTTATGGAAAACAAGTCCTATGGGCACCTTTATCCATTGACATAGAAGATGGTGAAGGACATCATGCATCAACATGAAAACAGGCATGGAAAACCATTGAATGATTTTTAGAAAGATACTGCTATAACAAGATTTTTGTTTGGAGACATCATTTAGATATCAATCTGGCAAAAAGGCAGTAATATAGCTGTAAATGCAGAAAGGCAAAAATTTAGCAGCAAGAGTGAATGAGAAATTTGGAGCAGATTAAAAACCATTTAGATAGGAAAATTAACAGGACATTGAGGCTAACTGGAAGTAGGTTAAAGTGCATGACATAAAGAAGTTGGAGTTAACATAGATATCCGAAGCTGGCAATGAGGAGGGAAGCAGTGCCTTTCTGCTACGTGAATGATGAAGAGGACAAACTTGAGTGGTGGGGTTTAAGATGAATTCAGATTTAGATGTGTTTTTGTTTTTGTTTTGTTTTGAGCAGCTCAAGTTATGTAAAAACAAATATATAAAATATCTTCCTTGAGAATGAGTAACAAAGGGGGGGCAGTGGTGGATTCCATGTTATAACAGGAGGATGAAGAAAGTGGTTTTAAGGCCCATGGTTCTCCACAGAGGAACATAATAGGTAGAAATTGAGACATAAATCCAGTCCATAAGGACAAAATGAAGAAAGGGCTATGAGGATGATATATAAAGATGATGAAAGTATGGCAAGTCTACTATTTGGGGCAATCAAAATCCCTGGAATTACATTTGTGTGTATAACAGTTCCCAGTCTTGTAAACTGAATGGACAATAGTGTAATGAAAACAAAAACTCTTATTTTTAGGGTAATGGAATCTGAGAGGAGAATGAGAAGTTTATTCTTAATTTTCCACTTCAGAAATAGTCTCTACAGTTCTTTTCCCTTTTCTATGCTTTGAGAGACTAAATTTGTTTTATTCCATTACCTGGAATACCTTTCTTCTGGGATTCTAATAAATAATATAAAGTGCTGGCAGGAGATTGGTGGAACAGAGGGAAAGTTGGGGGATTATTTTCTTGGTTAGCTCTCCACCAGTCTGCGGTTGAATAGTAGCATCCATTTTCTACCTATGGCCATAACTGTTTTAGGGACATTCTCTCCTAAATTAAAAACTCTCCCTAGGTTCTTTACTATCTTCTCTTCCCTGGTAAAGCCTATGACTAATAAAGGATTTACCCTGTTTGTAGTTACTGGGTGCATAATTTTTCCTTAATCTTACTTACACCTATGTATATTATCTCTTTATTCAACTCGCTTTAATTTTCACTTTGAATAAGCCATCTATTTTTTCTGGCATCTGAGTAATTGGTACTATAAGTGGATCCAGGAAAAGGATCCTCAGAATAGGATTCTGAAGTTTAGTAGGTCCTATATTTGATTAATTAATAAATAGCATCCTTGCTGGAGAAAAATACAGTAATATCCATGGCAGTGGTACCATGATTATATACGTTGTTAACAACAGTAGCATGGGATAGAGCAGAGATGAAGGAAAATAAATTAGTAGAAAAGTGGTTGTAGCACTTAGACATATGATATCAATCATGATTCCAAAGAATGTTGGATTAGAAGTTTCTGCTACTGCCGGGCGTGGTGGCGCACGCTTGTAATCCCAGTACTTTGGGAGGCGGAGACCGGAGGATCCGGGTTCGCGGCCAGCCTCAGCTCTCGCTCTGTCTCTCTGTCTCTCTGTCTCTCTCTCTCTCTCTCCTTAGTGAGGCCCTCCGCAACCTCGTGAGACCTGGTTTCAAAATAAAGCATAAAAAATAGGGCCGGGGGCAT
>PVJS01029713.1:0-24579 GCA_004027185.1 Glis glis
GTGTGTGTGTGTGTGTGTGTGTGTGTGTGTGTGAGTCTGTGTGTGTGTCTCTGTGTGTATGTCTCTCTGTGTGTGCGAGTGTATGTGGTACTGGGGATTGAACCCAGGGGCATTCTACCTCTGAGCTACACCCCCAGCCCGATTTTATTTTTTGTTTTGAAACAGGGTCTCACTAGGTTGCTGAGAGTCTCACTACATTGCTGAGGCTGTCCTTGAACCTGTGACCCTCCTGGCTCAGCCTCCCAAGTACTGGGGTTACAGGCATAACTGGACTTTTATGGGGCTACTATACTATTGCTGCACACTTACAATGGCAGTAAGGACATATGGGGCATGAGTGCAAAGTCCATCATTGATATTATGAAACAACCGGAAATCTGTATGCAGGACAGGAATGTCCTACTCCCTCTCTCGTTCCCCCAGAGGTCCTTTCGCTTTCTGACACAAGACTTAGGAGTTCTGAACACTCTTGGAATGTTGACTGAAACTGTCCCAGACCTGATGTCACAGCTTGTACCCAAACTGGTCCCCACCACTTTTTTCTTAAGACGGGAGTTGCTTTACTTTTTCTTATTCATTGCCACATTCCTCCAAGTGAAGTCCCTCTCTGTTTTACAACATGATGTCCTGTGACTCAGTGTGTGTAGCATGTGTGTGTAAGAGAGAATGTGTGCTGTGACTGTAAAGGCTTTGAAAGCCTCGCTGTAAACCGGGCTTCAAGGATCTCTGTTCATCAGCCCTGCATCTTCCCCCAGCTCTAGCAGTCCTCTGTTAAAAACAGACTGAGGTCATTCATGTGTAAATGGAAACACACCAAGAAAAAAAATTAATACCAAATGTACAGCAAGATCAAAAGAAGAAATAAATTTCTCAATGGAATACTCAGAGCTATGCAGAGACCACTGGTTACTGCTGATTCCCATAAAATTGAAGGTCGGAGCATGTTTCAGTAGAGTTCTTAAAAAGGCAGGGACCAGCCAGAGGCTGTGATTTAAGAATCCCACAAGGATGATTTCCCACAAAGCCAGCTGAATCCTGAATTACACAGGGCATAGGGAAGTTCCCCCTGTGTATGGAACTCGGGACCTACAACCAAAACATTTTCATTTAAAAACAAATACACAAAATATTGTAATAAAATAGTAACCATGAATTGTTTGATCACAAATCTCTTCGGTGAATTTTCAAAATAAAAAATCTATAGATATACCAGGGTGCAGTGGCGCACACCTGTAATCCTAGTACTTGGGAGGCTGAGACAGGAGGGTCGCAGGTTCGAGGCCAGCCTCAGCAACTTACCAAGACCCTGTTTCAAAATAAAAATAAAATAGGACTGGGATTATAGCTCAGAAGTAGAATGCCCCTGGATTCCATCCCCAATAACACACACACACACACACACACACACACACACACTCTATAGATATAAATAAATTGTTCTCTTGATGGTTATTGTCAGGTGTGTCTACAGAAGTAAGCACAGCTCCTTGGGTCTAGCTGTATTCATGTGCATTCAATCATGCATTCATTCAGGAAACATTTATTGAGCACCTAGTAGTTGCCAGGGTGGATCGTGAGAAAAGAGGAGAATAGTAAGCTGGATCAGAGGGGGGTGGGGAGACCGACTCAGTTTCAAGACCTGCTCTACCACTTACAATTGAATGATGTTCAGTGAGGGAGTAAACCTCTCTCAGCCTCTGATTTCTCATCTGTCAAATGAGGATAGTTATGCTTGCCTTGCAGAGTTGTATAGATTAGATGAAGTAATCTATCAGACACTTAGCCCATGTCTGGAACATCATAAACATTCTAAGGAAAAGGAAGGAACAGGGGAAGATGGGCCTCCAAAAATGTATACTCCTTGAAGTCAGAGATAGCCTGCTATTTCCCCCTCCCCTTTTCTAAAAGAATACTTCAAAGACACTCCCCGCCCATCCACCTATTCATATGATCAAAAACGTGCCTAGTAGCCAAGGAGAAGGGCCCTAAGAAACAGGCTTAGAAGTTCAGGACACCCATGGGAAGGGAGAGCCTGGTTAGCATGTCAACCTTGCTTTCTCTTTTCTCCTAGAGACCATATGAGGGGAAAGCCAGCTGAATCCTGCATTACAATAACAAATTACTTTGGTAAATTTTCAAAATAAAAAATCTATAGATATAACCAAACTAATCACAGAACTTGAGAGGCTGAGACAGGAAGATCTCAAGTTCGAGGCCAGCCTCAGCAACTTGTTCCAGCAACTTGGATCAATTCAAAATAGGGTTGCCACCAATGACAAATGGGAATGCAAGACCCTCCACTAAATTTGAATTTCATAGAAACAACACATCATGTTTTAATATAGGTTCCATGCACTATTAGGGACATACTTATGCTGAAAATTATTCATTGTTTTATCTAAAATTCAAATTTGAGTGTTCTGTGTTTTATCTGGCGACCCTTACTGAGAAGGGGAGTGTGGAGAACATCCTCCATCATTCTGGGTTTCTGGGTGAGATCCGATGGAACGGAGCACTGATTCAGTCCACTGATTGATCTGCTGTCCTAGGAGTGCGCCCCAGTGTGGAGGCTTTGAGCAGACACGGAGACAATCTCATTGCTCAGGGCAGGTGCAGAGGTGTAAGAGCCCCTGGCATAAGGACCCACTCATGAATAGAGGACCAAAGTTCAATGGGACAATAGTCATAGTAAAGATAACAGTAGTGATTGTATTTATTGGGAGCTTATATTGAGACACTGTTCTGAGCACAAAATCTCACAACAATCCTATGAGGTAGATCATATTATTAACTCCAGTTGACAGATAAGGAAACTGAACCTTGTAAGTAAGGTAACCACATAATTTTCCCTCCAAATTAGAAAAAATATTTTTTTGTACTAGGGATTGAACCCAGGGGCATTCTACCTCCAAGCTACATCCCCAGCCCTATTTTCTATTTTTTATTTTGAAACAGGGTCTTGCTAAGTTCTGAGACCCTTGCTATGTTGCTGAGGCTGGCTTCGAACCTGTGATCCTCCTGTCTCAGCCTCCCAAGTACTGGGATTACAGGCATGTATCAGCATGCCCGCTAAATGAGAAACATTTTAAAGTGTAAGGGAGTCACTATCCATAGTCACACAGAGTAACAATTCTAAAGTGGACCTGGCCTGGCTCACCAGGACAATAGCATCGTCCTTACAGGAGAAATGCGACCCTCTTTGGCAGGACTTGGCAGTGGGAGGTTGGAATCCAGGCAGAATGGCTCCAGGACTCGCCCCTGAACTGGGAAAGTAGAGGAGGAGATTCCTTTACGTGAACTTCCGCCTGGCAGACGCCAAGGTCCCTGGAAATGGAGCCTCCTGCCTTGCTTTCCATTGTCCTTGGCACCTGGCGTCCAGTACCCAGGCAGAGAGTGGGTGCCAAAAGTATTTGATGAGCAGATGCATCTGGGAAGCCTTGGAGGGGAGGGTGGGACACGAGCACAGCTTGGCCGATGTGGAGGACGGGGCCAGGGACCCCATTCTCCCTTGATCTGTCCCTTTCCTGGTTGCTTGAGGTGGGGTGAGTGCTCAGCACTCCGCGAGCGCAGCAGGCATCGCAAACCAGGATGCCAGGCTACAGGCAGGTGGTGTCTGCATTCAGACCATTGCCAGGGCTGCCAGCACTTGCCCACTGCCTGCCCTCCCCAGGCCCAACTCTGCAGATGGGGAATGGCTCACATCCTGGGGCCCTTCATTGGGCCCTGGAACACTAGGGGTGCTCTGTCCTCCCTGTGGAGCCAATCCCCAGAGAAGCGCCCCCATCTCCTCAACCAGCCCAGGCCTGCCTCCCTCTGTGTCCCCCCAGAACCCCAGCCTGAGGCCACCCCTCAAAGCTCCAGCTCCAACCACACCCTACCGGGCCACTTCCATCTCTCTTCAGTAAATTTAAGCCTAGGACAATCCATTGCGAGCTACACCCTCTTTAAACAGGAATCACGAGATCCTTAAAACAATAAACAAATCCCTCCTCCTTGGGGAGGATCAGCCACTCACTCTTCAAGAAAAGAGAGCAAATTTATAGAAGGGGAGAGAAGGCATCCGGCAGCTGACTCCCCAACGTCTCCAGAGAGAGCATTAAACCCCCGTGACTCCTGCGCCAGGGCTGCAGGACCAACAAGAAAGGCCTCTCCCTGATGTCTCTGCTCTGCCCACAACTGAAATGCATGTGATTGAACTAACTGGCCTATAAGCTGGGGTCATGGGCAGTGTCCTCTAAGTATAGTTCTTGGAATCCTAAGTCTGGCATGCTGCGTTACATGCAGGGAGCCAATAAACAGAGTTAATTTGATCTGACCACAAAGGGTATGTCTAAGCTTAAATACCTGAAATTACTTCTGACATAACATTGTTAGCCTGGGGCAGGAAGAAGACTACCAGGTAGATAAGCCCTAATCCTGAAAATGCGAAGGAAAAGAAATCTGAATCGTGTGTGTGTGTGTGTGTGTGTGTGTGTGTGTGTGTGTGTGTGTGTTTATTGTTTTTATTCTTTATTTTGAAACAGGGTCTCACTAAGTTGTGGAGGGTCTCACTAAATAGCTGAGACTGGCCACGAACCTGCAATCCTCCTGTCTCAGCCTCCTAAGTACTGGGATTACAAGCGTGCACCACCACACCCAACTGTATGTGTGTTTTTTGCTGGGAATTGAAACCAAGTACATTCTACCTCTGATCCACACCCCAGCTCTATATTATCTTTTTTATTTTGAAACAGGGTCTCACTAAGTTGCTGAGGGTCTTGCTAAATTTCTGGGGCTGGCCTCCAACCTGCAATCTTCCTGTCTCAGCCTCCCAAGCTTGAATCACTTTTCAAATGGCTCCTCTCCCCTCTTTTCAGTCTCCGACTCTAAGGCTTTGCCACTGTCTAGCCGGGTGAGCTAGGGGAGGTCCCTGACCTCCTGAGGCCTCAATGTCCTTGCCCTGAGTCAAGCAGGTTCTACAAGATGATCCGAAGGTCTCTTCCAAGTCAGTGTTTTGTGCCATTGTCATGGCTGAGCCTTAATCCTAAATGTATCTGGTGAAAATCACTTCTGAAGACAGCCCTGAGGCCAGGGGAATGTAGGTCTGGGTGATTCCAAGTGATATTTCAGAGGATACTAAGGAATTTTTGAACTGCAAAACTTGAGGATGAGCTTGAATATCATCATCCCGTGCTGTCTTAAACCAGATTGCTACTAACTTTTCCCTGATTTTACATGGAGTAACTCCTTATCTGCAGAGGTGAAGGGGTCGCTCTCTGCAGAAACATATATTTTTGTTGGAATGTGTCAAAGATCCAGAGAGAAAGGTGGGGAACAGGGAGTGTTAGTCTCCAGAGCACTGTATTGCATCCATCAACTAAGTGCCCTGGGGTTGCAAAACAGAAACTAGAAGTTAGAATATTGTGATGTGCATGGTCCATCAGTGCTCAGAGACCTAGACAGTGCAGCAGAACCTGCAGTCATGTTTTTGGTGACTTGGGCTGTTTGAAGTTACAGACCCCAGGGAAGGGCACTCTCATCTAGGTGCTGAAGAACAAGAGAGATTTCTCCTGGGGCCATTTCAGTCTAGGGAAGAAGGATGCTGAGGAGTGAGGGGTGGTCTCCAGGGAACCGGAGGAGTTGGATGTGACTAGAGAGGTGGTGTTGGGGAGGGATCATGAAGAGCTCTCTGCCACTGTTAAAAGCCATCTGTGTTTCAACAGCTTGTTGGGGCAGCAGCAGGGAGGGTTTGAGAGACTCCCAGAGTCCCCAGGACCTGGCTGCTCCCACCTCCTCCTGGACCCTTTCCAGTTCAATTACCCCATGAGCTCCTCCCCATTTTTTTTTTTTTTTGCAGTACTGGGGATTGAACCCAGGGGTATTCTACCTCCGAGCTACACCCCCAGACCTTTTTTTTTTTATTCTTTATTTTGAAACAGGGCCTCACTAAGTAGCTGAGGCTGGCCGCGAACCCAGATCCTCTGGTCTCAGCCTCCCAAGTACTGGGATTACAAGCGTGCGCCACCACGTCCAGCTTGCCCCCTTTTTTAAACAAACTATTTAAAGAGGGTCTCTCTCTCTCTCTCTCTCTCTCTCTCTCTCTCTCTCAGGATAGCCCTGAGAATTCGTAAAGGAATTACCTGAAGCTTGTACTTTTCATAAGCTTTGGGAGACCCTTTTGCACACCCATATAAGAGAACCTCTAGGAGGCTGGATTCTGGGCAGACCTCCCTGCCTCCATTTTATTTTGTTTTATTTCATTGATTTATTTTATTTTATTTTTTGTGATGCTGAGGATTGAACCCAGAGGCATTCTGCCTCCAAGCTATACCCCTGGCCCTAGTCTATTTTTATTTTGAAACAGGGTCTCGCTTAGTTGCTGAGGGACCTCGCTAATGTGCTGAGGCTGTCCTCGAACCTGCACTCCTCCTGTCTCAGCCTCTCCAGTACTGGGATTACAGGCGTGTACCACCACACCCGGCTCCTGCCTCCATTTGACCGTTGGGAATGACCACCTTCAAAAGCCCGTGGTAAATTCTATGGATACAGCATAGTCCTAATTCAGTGCTAACGGGGTGGGGTAAGATTTGGTGATTTTTTTTCTTTTGTTGTAGTTTTTTATTTTTCTACAAAGAACTTGCAGTACTTATACAATAATAATTTTTAAAACATGCAAAATAAAGCAAATGTAATGAGTACCCAGTATTTGTAAGCACTGAAGGAGCTCGTGGAAGAAATGAGTTGCCTGAAAAGGGTTATATATTGCAGGGAAGTGCCGTTGTTTTCAGCAGGAAAAAGAAGCCTTGTAACAACAGGAAGCGCTGGGAGGCCTCGGTACCCAGGCTTCCAAGCAAGGCGGTACTGGAAACAATGGCTGCCTGTGGCTCGGGATTATTGGACAGGAAATAAAAGGATGCTGGGTGGGGGCAGGGAGGCGGGAACTGATAAGCACTACCTGGCTGCTCTTCACATAGACTCAGCCTGCGGAAGATGGAGTCGTTTTCTTTTCTTTTCTTTTTTTTTTTTTTTGCTGAACGTTCCCTGTCTTCCACTGGCAAAATTGATTTTAGAAAAATACAGAAATGCAGAGAGCCCGTGGTGCCATTGATCTGGAAATCTTTAGGAAGCTGTACCACCCAGGAAATAAGCAATATGCAAGAGAAGGGCATGGTCACATCAGTGGGGTAGGACCTTCAGATGAACTAAGAGCCATTTACAGCTAAGTCTCTGGAGGACTCCAGCTGCCCTAAGAATAAAAATAGTGTTGGGGTTAACGGGAGGTCAGCCATACCAAAGGAGATACGTCGGCACCATCTGAGATTGCAGTTTATGTTTTATTTAATAGAAATTTCCGTGCATAGGGGTGGAGTGATGTGGAGAGTCATGAAGAATACAAATGAGGAACAAAACAAACAAACAAAAAAACCCTACTGTTTAGTCCTGAAGACCTCGATGTCAACCAGAAGCAGTAGAAGTAAGGAGCTGAATGTCTGCAGGGAGAAATCAAATCTGCCTTCTTCATTTCCAGCCCAGCTTCTCCTGCCAGTTTCATCCAGGAAGTTGACAGATCCTGGGATGTCAGGTCAGGAAAGAACGTTAGCACGCGTCTAGATCCAGAGCTTGCTCCTAGCACAGATGCGGGTCTGAGGCTGGGAGTGGCCGATTTGCTCAGGATGCCTAGCCGGTTCACGGTTCACATTGCTGTAACTGACATGTACCGAGCACCCAGTCTCTGGGAGACTCCTGGGGCGATGCAGAAAGGAGGAGAGTTTCTCCCCTCTAAGGTCTAAAATCTAAAACCTGTAGAGTAGGACCAGGAGCCAGGCTTCTTAATTCCTTGTCTAAAGTCTTTCTGCCCATCACATTGCTCTCAGATGTGAAATCATCTCTATGTTCCGCAGCTCTCTGGTCTTCCCCATCCATGGTCTGTGCCTTGGTTTCCCTACTGTGGATGTGATGCTTCTAAAAATGTACTGGAAATTGAATCAACTTTGGATTCAGACAGACTTGTAATTCAGCTCTGCCCTTGGCTGTTTGACCTAGGACAAGACATCTAGACACACTGAATCTTAGTTTCCCACCAAGAAAATATGAATAGTAATGCCTACACCTCAGGGTTGTAAGAATTAAAGGAAATGGTGATGGTTAAGTATGGGAGTCCACAGAGCATTTGATCAATACATCCCCTTGACTACCCTCAAGGCATGTGAAAATAATAGAGGAGGGGAAAAATATGACATCACCCTCATTCTTAAGATGACTGGTGTTCATGAAGCATACAGTTCTAGAAGCAGGTTTGTTTTTCTTGTTTATTTCTCGTTAACCTGCTCCCTTCACAACCCCATGGGACTCTCTATGGAGAGGAGTGTGGCCATCCTCTCAACCCATTACTGCTGATGGGCCTCCACGCAGTGGCACTCCAAGTAGCAGAAGACAAGAAAGCTGCCCTTGCAGTGAATAAAATCTTGATCAGTGAACTTACTGTGCTCCCAGCCAGGAGGAATGGTGCACACCTATAATCCCAGTACTTGGGAAGCTGAGACAGGAGAATCGCAGGTTCGAGGACAGCCTCAGCAACTTAGCAAGACTCTCAGCAACCTAGCAAGACCCTGTTTCAAAACAAAAAATAAAATCAGGCTGGGGGTGTAGCTCAGAGGTAGAATACCCCTGGCTTCAATCCCCAGTACCACACACACACACACACACACACACAAAGATAAATAAAATTGCTATGTTCTTCATGCAGTTAAATGGAGGGTTTAGTTGATTTTAAATGCTTTGTTGTTGCCCACCAGTTGGGCCTGGGAATGTGCTGGGGTCTGGCTGGGATCTCTCCATCTTCTTTGAGCATCCCCCTGGAGTGAGGGTGGTCTTGCCTAGAATCCCCTGAGAAAAAAGTTTCTCTACAGGATTGGACAGTAGGAAGCATGGACCAAGAAAGTCTGTATAAATTAAGCAAAGCTCAGCAGCCTCCATTTCCAGCTATGGGAGAGGAATCCTCTGTCGGCAGCTTCTGTGTAAGAGGTGAATTGGGCCAGTGCGGGGCCCCAGGCCCTGTGTGTGAGGGCGGGGATTCCTTACGGGGACTCTTTGTGGGTTGTTTCTACATCTGTCCACAGTCTCAAGATGCCTCACCCTCTGTATTCAGCACCACCCTTCGTCACAGCCACAACCACCCCACCCTAAACAGACACCTGGAAGCACCCTGCAAGGGTCCCTCCCGGGCTGTCCCCTAGGCTTGTGAAGCCACCCATGATGTGTCGCAGATGTGGTCCCAGAAATTTCCACCACCCCAACTAGATGAGAGTCAGAAAGGCTTTTACCTTTCCTAAAGAAATTGACACACATCTATAATCCCAGTACTTGGGAGGTTGAGACAGAAGGATTGCAGGTTCAAGGCCAGCCTCAGCAACTTAGTGAGACGGTCAGCAACTTAGCAAGACCCTGTTCCAAAATAAAAAATAAAATAAGGCTGGGGGTGCAGCTCAGAGGTAGAATGCCCCTGGGTTCCATACCCAGTATGGAAGGAAGGAAGGAAGGAAGGAAGGAAGGAAGGAAGGGAGGGGAGGGACAGAGGAAAGGAGGAAGGAAGAGAGGGAGGGAAAATTCCAGGCAATAGTTAGAAAAGAGGGACCCTTCTTACCTCCCCTTTCATCCCTGACAACTCTTAAGACGACCCCTCCACATTCACAGACACCTTATTATTTCCATTTGGAACGATGTGTTTGGGGCAAGCCCTTCCCTCCAGTGCCCCCTTGAAGGCCTGCTTCCTTGAGGGGAAGAACTCTGGGTCCACCCTGACGAGGCAGCTGAAGGTCTAGTCCCCGAGCCGCCGACTGGACCTGGCTCTTCAGACCACGAGGGAGCCATCGAGTGTTTTAGAGTAGAGATCAGGTAGCATGCCATCGTCCTCAGCGTCAGCCACTTCACAGCCCCCAGTGCGCACGCCGCTTCCACCAGCCTCGTCTAGGCAGCATTCCTAGAGTTCAGCACCTTGGCTTTTTCACTCTTCCACCTCGTTCTCCTGCCACGGGAAAGTGGGTGACGTTTACTGAGCACTTCGTGCCGGATACTTAACAGCGCCTTCTGCGGGTGTTGTAGCGTATATGACATCATATCCTGCCGATGGCCCCAGCGCATCCCCGTGCCACCATATCTGTTTGGGGACGCTGCCTGGTCTGTCCCTCTATCCACTTCTCTCTCAGCTCTGCGAGCCCCTGACTGTGAGGGTCTCAGCACTCACCGTGGGCCCTCTCATACAGTCAGCACTCTATAAATGCATGCAATTTCCTGGTCTTTTTCAACACCTAAGAGCTCTGCCTGACCTCCCCCACCACATGTGATCTTTTTCAAAGAACTTCCATCACATTCTCTGTGCCGGTCTAGGGCCCTTAACATATTTCACCTGGTATTTTCATCCTGACCGTTTACTTAAACCTCTGAGCTTTGGTTTGCTCATTTACGCAACAGGGATAAACAGCTTTCTCACAGGGTGGTTGTGGGGACAGCACTGGGTACAACTAATGCATTCAAAAGCGCCTAACACCTGTAATCCCAGGACTTGAGAGGCTGAGACAGGAGGATCGCAGGTTCAAGGCCCTAGCAATTTAGGGAGGCCCTCAGCAACGTAGCAAGACCCTGTTTCAAACTGAAAAATAAAATAGGGCTGAAGGTCTAGCTCAGGGGTAGAACACCCCTGGGTTCAATCCCTAGTACCAAAAGGATAAAAATAAAGCAAGTAACTCAGGCCTAGCAACTGGGAGGTACTCAACAGCTGCCTGTTCCTATCTTGGCTCCCTGAGGGCCTCCCTTTTGTCCTTCAAGCTAGACAGACACAGAGCACATCTGCTTTGGCAGAAGGAGGATCATCGTCACCCAGAGGCCAGTTGACAGCAGAGACCTAAGGGCCCCAGTGGGGCTGAGAGTGTGGCCCAAAGGGAGGGCTGGACACGGACATGTGTGGGGGGACTTGGCATCCGAGAGCCTGAAGTGAAGAGGGAAGGACCCAGGTCACCCCTGAACCCTGACAGGGCGATCGGCTTCAGGGTGCAGCCTGCCATGGGGAGCAGGGCTCTGCGCAGAGCTGGTCCTCCGCCACCCGGGCAGCAGGCTAGGCAAATACTCCACTTAATGAGGGGTAATTACCTCAACAGGGTTACTGGAAAGGACTCAAGCTAATATTTAGAAGTTGCCTCACTGATTTCAGAAAGCCTCTGGCTTCTTTAATGAAACTTGTTTTTCAAAAATCTGGTTTCAGCCAGGCATGGTGGTGCATATCTGTAATCCCAGTACTTTGGAGGCTAAGACTGGAAGATTACAAGTTTCGAGGCCAGCCTCAACAACTTAGTGAGACACTGCTTCAAAATAAAAATAATAAAAACCAAAAAATAGGGTCAGGCGTGGTTGCACATGCCTATAATCCCAGTACTTGATTGTTTCAAAACATCCTTCCCCATACCCAAAAGGAACAAATGTTGAAATATTAATAGTATTTAAGCTGGGCGTGGTGGTGCACACTTGTAATCCCAATACTTGAGAGACTGAGATAAGAGGATCGAAGGTTTGAGGACAGCCTTAGCAAGTAGTGAGACTCTCATCAACCTAGCAAGATGCTGTTTCAAAATAAAAATAAAATAGGGCTAGGGTTGTAGCTTGGAGGTAGAATGCCCCTAGGCTCAATCCCCACTACCACACACAAAAAATGGGGGCTGTGGGTCTTGCTCAGAGGTAGAATGTTTCTGGGTTCACTCCCTGGGTGTGTGGGGGGGTACTTTGAACATATCCCTACCACGGAAAATTCAGAAAAGGAAAATTTTAAAATATAGGAAAAGCCAGGCATGGGGGTACACACCAGTAATATTTGGGAGGCTGAGACAGGAGGATGGCAGGTTCAAGACCAGCCTCAGCAATTTAGCAAGACCCTATCTCAAAATTAAAAATAAAATAGGGCTGGGCATGTGGCTTGGAGGTAGAATGCCCCTGGATTCAATCGCAGTACCAATAACAATAATAATAATAAAATTAAAGTTAAATTAAGTTTAAAAGTACAGAAAAGTAAAAAGTTATTTTCCACCACTTAGCAGTAAATATTTGTGTGTGTGTGTGTGTGTGTGTGTGTGTGTGGTACTGGGGGTAGAACCCAGGAGCATTCTACCTCCAAGCTACACCCCATCCCTATTTTATTTTTATTTTGAAACAGGGTCTCACTAGGTTGATGAGAGTCTCACTACTTGCTGAGGCTATCCTCAAACCTGCAATCCTCCTGTCTCAGCCTCCCAAGTACTGGGATTACAAGTGTGTGCCACCACACCCAGCTTAAATACTATTAATATTTCAACATCTGTTCCTTTTGGTCATTTAACATATGGGGAAGGATGTTTTGAAACAGTCTGTACTATCTATATTTGTATATATCTTTATCATTTTTTATCCACGCACCTTCTTCCGTAACTTTTTCTAAAGGAAGTTTAAAATGGATATTTACCACGAGGTGTTGAACCCTAATGGTAGGGCCTGCAGTGGCAGAATCTGAGGCGTTTGGGCCCAGGGAAGGGACCAGCCAGCTGTCCTCAGTCATGCCTGCGTAGTTGGCCACCAACTCACAGGACCTGCGCTCCTAAGGAGGAGGGTTTGGTCCAGGCAGGTAGAGCTCAGGGCTTTTTCTATTCCCATCCCTTCAGATATCATAGGGAAAGATGGGCTTTGGAGAGTCAGACACAGCCGAGTGTGCATCCCAGCCCCGCACCTCCTGGCTGTGTGATGTTGGGAAACTCACCTAACCTCTCTGAGAACTGGCTTTCCCACTTTCCCAATGGAGATCACTTACCTGCTCCATGGGTTGGCTGTGAGTATAAAATGGAGAGTGCTGCAGAAAAAACAAACAAAAGGCCACCTCGAGCGGTGCCTGGCACGATGTGTTTTCCTCCTTGAGGCACCCATCTGGAGAAAATGGCCTGTCTCCTGTCCGGCAAAACATCTTGAGTGTTCATGTTTCAAAGGCTTTTCTAGATGAATAAGACGCGGGGCGGCGCCGGGGAGCGCTTGTCTAAGCAAAGGAGATGGCAAGGAACAGGCAACACCTCGCACCTGATACTGCACACCTGGTAGGCTTGCAGCAGAGTTTTGGAGTGCAATTAATGAAAAGTTTTTGAAAAGTAAATCTAGTCTTACCATTCAAAATTCAAAAGTAAAGCAAGCATGGTGGTGCATGCCTGTAATCCCAGTATTTAGGAGGCTGAGATGGGAGGATTGCAGGTTGGAGGCCAGCCTCAGCAATTTAGTGAGACCCTCAACAACCTAGTGAGACCCTGTTTCAATAAAATAGGTCTGGGGCTGTAGCTCAGAGGTAGAATGCTCCTGGGTTCAATCCTCAGTACCACACACACACACACACACACACACACACACACACAAATCAAAAGTATAAAAGAATAGACAGTGAGAAGTCTGGCTCTTACTCAAGCCCTAGACCCAGCCTTCCAGTTCCTTTTCTTGTAGGCAACTGGATTTATTACTTTCTTTTATATCCTTCCATAGATATTGAACACATATACAAATGAATGTACATATCTGTTCTTTTATTCTTTCTTTTTAAAAAGAAGCTGAGCACAGTGGTGTGCATGCTTGTAATCCCAGTACTTAGGAGTATGAGACAGGAGGACTGCAAGTTTGGGGCCAGCCTCAGCTACTTAGTGAGACCCTCAGCAACCTAGTGAGACCAAAAAAATAAAAATAAAAAGGTCTGGGGGTGTAGCTCAGAGGTAGAACCCTCTTGGGTTTAATCTCCAGCAAAACACACACACACACACACACACACACGCACGCACGCACGCACACACTCGCGCACACATACATACACAGAGGCTAGCATACCTTTATGCTGGTCTACTAATAATGTATCATGTCCTTTATGCTTAGCAATATATCTTGAAACCCACTCTATATCAGCACATGAAAGTTTTCTCGTTTTTAATGACTATATAATATTCCATATATTATGAATATCCATATCAATGTGAATGTTCCATCATTTAGTGATTTTTTTATTAATGGACAATCTTGTGCTATTACAAAAACTGTTGCAACAAATGACCTTGTACTTGTGTTTATCACATATGTGAAAATATCTGTAGGATAAATTTCTAGAAGAGGAAGCACTGGGTCAAAGGATATGTGAATTTCTCTTTTTGTGTGTGGTACTGGGGATGGAACCTAGAGGAATTCTATCTCTGAGCTACACCCTCTGCCCTATTTTATTTTTTATTTTGAAATAAGGTCTCACTAAGCTGTGCAGGGCCTCACCAAGTTACTGGGGCTGACCTCAAACTTGCAATCCTCCTGTCTCAGTCTCCCAAGTACTGGATTACAAACTTGGGCCACCACGCCCGGCTGTGAATGTGTCTCTTTGATAGCTATTGTCAAATTGCCCTCCAGAGGTGGCACCAGTCTCCACCTCCACCAGCAGTACATGGGCACCCTCATTTTCCCATAGGCTGGCCAACACATTCTGTTATCAAACTTATGGATTTCTGCTAATCGGAGAAGTGAAAAATTCACTTTTAATTTAATTTAATTGACAGTTGAATTGAATTTAGACAATGCTAGAGAGAATCACAGAAGGGAAGGCACTAGGGAGATGAGCACGGGTTGGAAGGAGACCCCAGTTCTGCCTGAGGAAGGCTTGGAGAAGCTGGAACCCCCATGGGGGCACCTCTGCAGTAGAGGAGGAGAGGCCAGGGGCCGGGGTGGGGCGCACCCCTGCAAAGCCAGGCAGGAGTGGCAGGCTGTTCAGTTGGCTACTGACAAGTGGGGACAAGCGGAGAGAGGGCTCAGTGATCAGTGATGAGCCTGGCAAGATGGAGAGTGGCCGCAGTGTGGAAGACCCCGCGGCTTTGCACTACCCTCTGGATTCAGCTCCATTGATAATGGCCAGCCGTGGAGGGGTGTAGGCAGGGGAGTAACCTAATCAGATCTCTGTTTCAAAAGATCAAATGTAGTTCCTGTCCGTGGGAATTGAAGAGGAGACAGAACTGAAACCCATCCTCCTCCCCAGATGAATTTCGAAGTGAAATTTTTGTTTTTTGGCACTGGGGATTGAATCCAGGGGCATTCTACCTCCAAGCTACACCCCCAGCCCTATTTTTTATTCTTTATTTAGAAACAGGGTCTCACTAAGTTGTGGAGGGCCTCACGAAGTAGCTGAGGCTGGCCGAGAACCTGCGATCCTCCTATCTCAGCCTCCCAAGTACTGGGATTACAAGTGTGCGCCACCATGCCCTCAAAGTGAAATAATAATAAACAATTGTTTGGAAGTAAAGAAGTATTAACAGTCCTTATACCTTTCTTCCTCCTCTTCTTCTGGGGAAAGGAGCAATGCATAGGACTTCTTTTTTTCTTTTCCTTTTTTTTTTTTTGCGGTACCAGGGATTGAACCCAGGGGCATTCTACCTCCGAGCTACACCTCCGGCCCTATTTTTTATACTTTATTTTGAAACCGGGTCTCACAAAGTTGTGGAGGGCCTCACTAAGTAGCTGAAGCTGGCTGCAAACCCGGATCCTCCAGTCTCCGGTCTCTGGTCTCTGCCTCCCAAGTACTAGGATTACAAGTGTGCGCCACCACGCCCGGCCTTTTTTTCTTTTTTGTGGTACTGGGCATTGAACCCAGGGGCCTTCTACCTCCAAGCCACACCTCCAGCCCTTTTTTAAATTTTTTGTTGTTGTTGTTTTGAAACAGGGTCTGGCTAGGTTGCTGAGAGTCTTACTAAGTTGCTGAAGCTATCTTTGAACCTGTCTCAGCCTCCCAAGTACTGGGATTACAGGCGTGCGCCACCACGCCTAGCTATTAAATGTGTAGGACTTCTATTTGCAGTTCCTGAAGGGTAGTTCCAGAAATGTTTTGAGCCGGATAAAGACTTAGTTTCCCTACGGACAATGCTCTTTCGGATTTGTATGTTCTGATCTATGATAAGAAACAGTAGCTGGGCGTGGTGGCGCACGCTTGTAATCCCAGTACTTTGGGAGGCGGAGACCAGAGGATCCGGGTTCGCGGCCAGCCTCAGCTCTCTCTCTGTCTCTCTCTCTCTCTCTGTCTCTGTCTCTCTCTCTCTCTCTCTCTCTCTCTACCTAGTGAGGCCCTCCGCAACTTCGTGAGACCCGGTTTCAAAATAAAGAATAAAAAATAGGGCCGGGGATGTAGCTCGGAGGTAGAACACCCCTGCGTTCAATCCCCGGTACCGCAAAAAAAAAAAAAAAAGAAACAGTTGCATTACTTACATTATTTTTTTAAAGTCAGTGACTGTTCACTGCTTTGGGACACAGCTCAGGAGGTCTTCGTGGGGTGGGCCCGCCGCCTCTTCTCCGGCCCAGGCCTCTGGCTGGCAGGATGGCGCAGGCCCTGCGGTGGCAGGTGGCAGCCTTCCGCAGATCAGGGCAGTGCTTGTCCTTGCGGGTCCTGCACCTGGTGCTGCTGAGAGCGCGCTCCTGTCCACGTGGTCCGCACCTAGGAGGGAGCTGGCCTTCGCTGGCCGGGCCTCCACTTCAGGACCACCACGCCCAGTCTTGCGGAGAATCAGCCCGCTGTAGGGGAAGGAGCTTCAGGCCTTCGGGTTGTGTACTGGGCTCTGTATTGTGCTGCTAGTTGTCTTGCTTATTCCTCTTGAGCAGGAAACTGGAGCAGTTCCACAGGACCGTCCATTGCACGGATGCGCGGACCTGGCAGCTCCTACCGATGCGGCTGCCGGAGACAGAAAGAGCTCGTTTATTTTTATGTATATGAATAATGAAGAACCAAAGGACGTAGACAGTATACATTAGAAATTAGCTTTTCTCCTGCTACCAAATAGCAAAAGCAACAAAAGGGAAAAATAGATTGGATTTCATTAAAATTTAAAACTTCTGTGTTTCAAAGAACACCATAAATATGTATAAGTATTGTGTCAATTAAAAATTAAAATTAGCTGGGTGCGATGGTGGCGCTCGCCTGTAATCCCAGTACTTGTGAGGCTGAGACAGGAGGATCCGGGTTTGCGGCCAGCCTCAGCTCTCTCTCTCTCTCTCTCTCTCTCCCTCTCCCTGTCTCTCTTTCTCTCTCTCTCTCTCTTTACTTAGTGAGGCCCTCCACAACTTCGTGAGACCCGGTTTCAAAATAAAGTATAAAAAATAGGGCCGGGGGTGTGGCGCAGAGGTAGAATGCCCCTGGGTTCAATCCTTGGTACTGCAAAAAAAAAAAAAAAAAAAAAAAAAACTTATACAGGAGCTGGGTGTGGTGGTACACACCTGTAATCCCAGTACTTGGGAGGCTGAGAGAGGAGGATCACAGGTTCGAGAACAACCTTGGCAACTTAGTGAGACTCTCAGAAACCCAGCAAGAACCCATTTCAAAACAAAATAAATAAATAAATAAAAAAGGGCTGGGGGTGAAGCTCAGAGGTAGAATGCCCCTGGGTTCAATCCCCAGTACCACAAAACAAAACCTTATAAAGGGAGGCTCATACCAACAGCATTCAAAATAGCCAAAAAGTGGAAACAACTCAAATTTCTACCAAACAAAATGAGGGATTTATTTGGAATATTATTCAGCCATAAAAAGGAATGAAGTACTAACGCTTACTACAACATGAATGGACCTTGGAAACATTATGCTAAGTGAAAGAAGCCAGTCACGAGGGCCACATATTTTAAGATTACATATGAAATGTCTAAAACAGGCAAATTCATGGAAATGAAGTGTGTTAGGGGCTACAGAAAGGGGAAAATGGATAACTAATTATGAGCATTAGGTTTATTTTGGGGGTGATGAAAATGTTCTGGAGTTAGTGTAGTAGTTGTTTAACTTGTAAATATACTAAAAACCACTTATTTTTGCCCTTTAAAAGGATAAATTTTATGCCATTTGAATTACGTCAATTTTTTAAATTTTTTAGAAGAAATTTTTTTTCTCCAAGGAGGACAAGCTAAAGTCCCAATATATTTAATTATTTTGCTTTAAAAAATTGGAAAGTAGGAGGTACTGGGGATTGAACCCAGGGGCATTCTACCTCCAAGTTATATCCCCCAGCCCTTTTAAATGTTATTTATTTATTTATTTATTTATTTATTTATTTTGAAACAAGGTCTTGCTAAGTTGCTGAGGGTTTCGCTAAGTTGTTTCTTAAAAACAGAAGCAAGCCTGGCACAGTGGCACACACCTGTAATCCTAATACTTGTGTGGCGAAGACAGGAAAGGATCAGAGGTTTGAGGCCAGCCTCAGCAATGTAGCGAGACCCTGTTTAAAAAAAAAATTAAAAAGGGCCAGGGTTGTAGCTCAGAGGTAGAATGCCCCTGGGTTCCCTCTCCAGTACCAAAAAATGAGATCAATAAAAAGAACAGAAAACATCATGCTGTACTTTGTTAAATAAATACCGGAAATTTTCAGATTTTTCTTTAATTTCCCATTAGGCCAGAAGGAGGAGCATGGAAAGAAGTTACAGGAAAATCAGAGGGGAAATGGGACAGTGGCCTCTGGGTGGGGAGGCTGCACTGAGGCGGGGGAGAAGAGTGGGCAGGGAGGGTAGGAGAGAAACAGGCAAAAGACAGGATGGGAGTAAAACCCAGGGGCTGGCACAGATGGAAGACACCGTGGCACTGTGACTCTAGATTCTTGGGGGAACCTCAGCAAGTTCTCCACTGACAACCCAGAATAATGGGGAAGGACTTCAGCTCTGTTCTGCATCTCTTGGAAATATGCCAAAGAGAGAGAGAGAGAGAGAGGTGCCTTCCCAGCCCAGTCGCATGGCTTACCCCCTCCCACGTGCATCCTAAAGATTGTAGAGGATCTCTCCCCTGCAGTCTCGTCTTCCCCTGCAAGCTTCCCCCCTCAGGTATCATATTCTTCCCCCACCGGAGGCTTCTAGTCCTTTCCATTATCTCAAACAAGTTGATGAGCATATTATTCAGGCCCCAAAGTTTCCTGAGCCCCCTTCCTCATCCCTACCTCCCACCTCTTTCCTGCTTTCTCTTACTATAAATTAGTTTGCATTTTCTAGACTTTTATATAAGTGGAATCATACAGTATGTACTCTTTTGTGTGTGTGCATGTGCGTGCATGTGTGTGTGTGTGTGTGTGTGTGTGAGAGAGAGAGAGAGAGAGAGAGAGAGAGAGAGAGAGAGAGAGACTGGGTATTGAACCCAGGGGCATTCTACCTCCAAGCTACGCTCCCAGCCCTTTTAATTATTATATTATTATTATTATCATTATCATTATTTTGAAGCAGGGTCTCACTAGGTTGCTGAGAGTCTTGCTAAGTTGCTAGGCTGTCCTCAGACCTGAGCTCCTCCTGTCTCAGCTTCCCAAGTACTGGTATTACAGGTGTGCAGGTGTGCGCCACCACGCCCAGCTAGTACATACTCTTTTATGGACTGTCTCTGTCACTCAGCCTAATGTCTTTGAGATGCTCAGTAGTATTCCGCTGTGTGTAAGCACCACCAGACTTTACTTTGAAGGTTAAGAATGCAGGACCCAGAGAGGGGATGAAATCTGAGGAATACAAGACCTGAGCAAAACCCAGAACCGCGCCAGACTGGGCAGGGGGGAGAATGCCTATTTCTCTAAAAAACAAATGCAGTTTAATGCACTCTGAAAGAACGTGGCTGCATGACCACATGAATGACCAAAGAGAACTGTGCTCGTTCCGATCTCTGTGTCATGTTCCAATCAGGTCCCAGACACACAGGGATCCAAGGCAATTTACAGCAGTATGCCTCCTTGGGCGAGGACTCAGAGAAGTGATTTGCTGCCTTTTCTTCACCAAACCCTTGAAGCGGTTAGGAATTGAGGAGAGTGCCCTATACCATTATAAGTGCAAAATGAGCCAGGCACAGTGGCGCTCACCTGTAATCCCAGTACTTGGGAGGCTGAGATAAGAGGATCATAGGTTTGAGGCCAGCCTCAGAAATTTAGTGAGACCCCGTTTCAAAATAAAAAACACACAGTGCAAAATATCTTATAGTTGTACAGGGTTGGATCAAATGAGACAAAGCACTTTACAATGCTTTATAAGCCCTAAGCACTAAATCAAAGGCAAGACTTTCCTTTCCATCAGAAACCACCTCAAGATGTATTTTATGCTCAGATTAAAATTTAACTTTTAAGCTGGGCGTGGTGGCACACGCTTATAATCCCAGTACTTGGGAGACTGAGACAGGAAGATCACAGGTTCGTGGCCAGCCTTAGCAACTTGTGAGGCCCTCTGCAACTTAGTGAAACCATGTTTCAAAATAAAGAATAAAAATAGGGCTAGGGGTATAGCTCGGAGGCAAATAACCCTGGGTTCCATCCCCAGCACCACACACACACACACACACACACAAATTACTGATCCAGAAAAAATAAATGAATAAATAAATAAAAGTGAGGAGTTAGAGAACCATCATGAAACAATTCAAAGAGATCATAATTTGTATCATAATCAGCGACTGTGTATATCTCTGTGGGAGGAAGCCTAAAGTTCTCCGGGGCCGGGTTAAATCCCACAGAACCAGTTCTGTGACTCCAACGTCACCCCTTCCCAAGCCTAAATCGACAATGGAAGCTTTCTTTCCATCTATAACTACTCAGCTATTTCGTATCAAGCTTCTACCCTGTTCCAAAATCCTAGGGTGTCCCCAATCCGGTTGGACCCTGGGAACAATAGTCTAAAGAATTCTGAGACTCTAAGACTAAACTCTTGGTAGCCCCTGCGACACCACCCTCCAGCACTATCTTTACACTCTGGCTGCCCTGAGCGTGGGCTGCAGATTGGCAGTACCACATCACCTGGGAATTTGTTAGAAGCGCAAGTTCTTGACACCCCCTCCACCCCCTTTCCTACTGAATTGGAATATGCATGCTAACAAATCCGCCAGGTGATTTGTATGCATATCACAGTTTGAGAACCTCTGGTCTCCAAGGTGGTTCTTTAGCTTTCAAGAGCATCAGAATCTCCTGGAGACCTGATCCAGGGACCACAGTCTGAGAACCAGGGCTCTAGATGATTCTGCAGAGATTAAACAAATCCTTAACCATTGCTGAGAATGTCTGAGGATCCCTACGCCTTCCAACTCAGCCCAAGATGAGAGTCCAGGAAAGTTAACACTCTGCAGGGACAGGGACCACGGCCTCACCCCCCGGGTTGTCTTAATATCACTACCTGCTTAAACAGAACTATGGACAAGGGCAACAAGGGGTTCTAGGGCCTCATTACCAAAGCCAGAGTAGATGGAATATGTCTTCCGCACCTTTAAAACAAACAGAGCCAGTCATGGTGGTACATGCCTGTAATCCCAGTACTTGGGAGGCTGAGAGAAGAGGATTGCAAGTTCAAGGTCAGCTTCAGCAATTTAGAGAGATCCCATTTCAAAATAAAAATTAAAAAGGGCTGGAGCTGTAGCTCAGAGGCAGAATTCTCCTAGGTTTAATCTCTACCAAAAAATTATTTTCCTTAGTTTCTACATCTATAATATGAAGATAATAGTGATATTAACCTCATAGCTGGGGCTGAATAATACATTTAGTTCAGACTCTGGCATATAAAAAGCATTCCACAGTGACAGCTATTATTTCTATTTGTGGCTTATCTAGAATTTGAATTTATAATTTGGTTTTCTTAGTGAAAACACAGCCTGCCTCCCCCATCCATTGGGCCCATATCAGTCAAAACTCATCTCTGTTCTTTGAAATGGCAGTTATGTCCTTCTTTGGTAAATCTTTCTATTTGAGAGTAATTTTGCTTCTATAGGGTCTCTTTTCTGTGCATTCAGGCATATCTTTGTAGCACACAGGATCTAAGTATAAGTGTTGTGAGTCAGAAGTCTGGGAACTGTGCTTGACCTAGAGATGTTCTGCATTTACAGTTTTGCTTTTTTTTTTTTTTTTGTGGTGCTGGGAATTGAACCCAGGGCCTCATGCACACTAGGCAAGCGTCTGCCACTGAGCTCCACCCCCAGCCTGCATTTACAGGTGGTGTAGCTATTATGCTGTCAGGTGCACAAGCCAACTTAACTCTGAGCATTCATAAAAAGGACTCAAAAACAAAAGCCTTGCTGGGCACAGTGGCCAGCATGCACCACTGTGCCGGGCTAAGAATCATTTTTTATTTTGCCCAAGTTTATAAAGGAAATTTGGCATCCAACCCTCCACTCCCAACCATAACCCTCATGTGGTCAGTTACAAAACAGCTTGGTGTGGTGGGGAAAGAGCCAACCATTATCGTGTATAGCAGGAATTTTAAGAGGTGTGTGCGTGTATGTGTGTGTGTATGTTCTTTTAAGCATTGGGGCACTCTCTCTCTTTCTTTATTTGCATGAAGGTAGCAGACAAAATCTTACCAAGAGCCCTCTTTTATAAAAACAGATCCAACTGTAGCTCTTCTGAGAGAAGACAAGCAGAGAATCTGGACCCCAACCCACTTCCACACCCGCTCCTACCATGTATCCACTCCTGGGAAATGTTTCCACTCATTGGAAATGTTCCCTCCACGGCCTCAATATTTCCAATCCCACATCCACTCCCTGACCTCTTTGCACCTGGGTTAACTGAGAAGCCTCTCCCCAGGGCGGGTCACGGAGGATAGGATGGTGCAAAATTAAGGGTCCTGGGGGAACCGGCTCTGGGCATGCGCAGCCTTTGAGGGATGGGTGCAATGCTTGAAGTATGACGAGCATTATTGAGCAAGGGGAAGGGGTGCAGAGGAAGTGTTGTCGTGAGAATTCCAGCAGAATGTTGAAACTGAATAACTGGTGTCTACCCACATAAAAGTCCAGTCCAGTTTGGAATCGTGCGTCGTTGGTGAGAACATGTGTAATCACTATCAGTGAATTGGCATTAGTCTAATTTAAGGAAATAGTGGATTGGGTCCGGGTTGAGGACACAAACGCAGTGCTAGCCCAGCCTCAGCTCGTGGGGCCCAGGTCAGCCCGAGGTTCCAGGAGCCGCTGAAGACTAGTCTGAGGTGAGGCTTGGGCTGTTCCGTTCCAAACCACCACTCACTGCGCTCTCCCAGAGGGGACCCCAGGTGCACCTGTCCAGGGGCCCAAGTGGCAAGTGACTTGCTGCTGTCTGTGCACATTCCAAAGGCCTGCATCCGCCTTCTGGGTCAAGCCATGCTTGGCCCAAGGGTGTCTGCACTGCCTTCTGGGTCCTCTTACAGTGTTCAGAACTCATAAATTGCTGTGAGTTTTCCTGTTGGCACACATTAGATATTTCACTGGGTTGAGAAGCCAGACATCTGCATGGTTGTGCTGGCTGAGGCCCTCAAGGTCATCCCCCAGGAAGAGCACAGTCCGACCCTAACACCAGGGCTGTGAACCTCTGGAGCAGTAGACATTCAAGAGGCCACATGGGCCCCTTTCATGGGGTTCATTAAGTCAATGAGGGGAAGGAAGGGTTGAGGGTTCTTACCTTCAAAAGGACACTTTAACACTTTAACCTTAAAATCACCTTTACTAGCTAGGCCTGGTAATCCCACACTTGTAATCCCAGTATTTGGGAGGCTGAGACAGGAGGATCACAGGTTCGAGGCTAGCCTCAGCAATTTATTGATACCCTTCACAACTTAGCGAGACCCTGTTCAAAATAAACATTAAAATAGGGCCGGGATATAGCTCAGAGGTAGAACAACCCTGGATTCAATCCCCAGTAACAAAATAAATAAGTAAAAAAATGAATAAATAAATAAATAATAACCTTTACCATTCTGGAAGATTTTCTTCTAGTCTTTTTCCCTTTGCAATTTTTTTTTTTTACCTAACTGAATTTACAAAGTATATTCAATTTCAGGTCTTGTTTGTCTTTTGCCTACTTATAAGCATTGTCTTCCCATGTATTACTTTTCATAAGCAACAAGTAATAGTGAGTTAGGTAATTTACCTTCACCTTGGTTCCTTCGTGTGTAAAATATGGCAGTGGCTCTTCAATTTTAGCATGCATCAGAATCACTCAGAGATCACTCTCTTGTGAAAACACAGATTGCTGAGCCTCAGCCCCAGAATTCAAGTCAACAGGTCCGGAGTGGGGCCAGAGAATATGCATGCCTAACAAGTTTCCAGGAGATGCTGAGGCTGGTGGTCAGGAACCGCACTAGTGGTCACTGGTGGAGAACCAATGTAATGAGCAGATTGACTTATGGGATTTCCAAGGTCACCTCTGGCCTCAAAAACACGTTTTTGCATATTTTCCAAGTTCTTTTTAAAAAACACTCTTGAAACTCTTGGGTCTTTTTAAAATCTTATCAGAACTCTATGATTTTTAAAACACAAGGGGGCATCACCTGCCGCATGTAAGTGATTGCTCCACTTGTGACTCATGTGAGTCCCATGCTTATTTCTCTTTGAAGACACCAGGATTTTTAAAAGGATATCTGTAAGCCGGGCATGGTAACACACGCCTGTAATTCCAACTTGGGAGGCTGAGACGGGAGGATCGCAGGTTCAAAGCCAGCCTTGGCAACTTAGCAAGTCTCTCAGCAACCCAGTGAGACCCTGTTTCCAAATAAGAAATAAAAAATCGGGCCGGGTGTGGTGGCGCATGCTTGTAATCCCAGTACTTTGGGAGGCGGAGACCGGAGGATCCGGGTTCACGGCCAGCC
>PVJS01029714.1:0-18006 GCA_004027185.1 Glis glis
CACACACACACATACACACAAATTGGAGCTTACTAAACATAACCTGGATTTTGTTATTTTTTTCATTTACTATTTCTTGTTTCTTTTTTTTTTTTGCGGTACCGGGGATTGAACGCAGGGGCGTTCTACCTCCGCACTACACCCCCGGCCCTATTTTTTATACTTTATTTTGAAACCGGGTCTCACGAAGTTGCGGAGGGCTTCACTAAGTAGAGAGAGAGAGAGACAGACAGAGAGAGAGAGAGAGAGAGAGCGCACGCGAGAGAGAGCTGAGGCTGGCCACGAACCCAGATCCTCCGGTCTCAGCCTCCCAAGTACTAGGATTACAAGCATGCGCCACCACGCCCGGCTTCATTTACTATTTCTTGAAGATAGTTCCTTATACCTACCTCATTCTTTTTTTGTTTTTGTTTTTGCGGTACTGGGGATTGAACGCGGGAGCGTTCTACCTCCGCGCTACACCCCCGGCCCTATTTTTTTTATGCTTTATTTTTGAAACCGGGTCTCACGAAGTTGCGGAGGGCCTCACGAAGGAGAGAGAGAGAGAGAGGAGAGAGAGAGAGAGATAGATCGCGTGCGCGCATGCGCGCTGAGGTTGGCCGCGAACCCGGATCCTCCAGTCTCCGCCTCCCAAAGTACTGGGATTACAAGCGTGCACCACCACGCCCGGCACCTCATTCTTTTTAATAGTGACATGGTATCCTGTGATACTGATGTAAGGAATTTCCTCTCTATAAGCTTTGAGATGGTTTTCTGTCCCTTGCTATTACAAACAGTGCTGCAATAAATTTCTTTGCTTTGCATTTGTGTAAGTTCAAAAATACCTGGAGAAGGGGTTCAGGGATGTGACTCAGTGGTAGTGCTTGCCTAGCATGAACAGGTCCTGGGTTCAATCCATAGCACCACAAACAAAACAAACCTATAGAAGATATAACTAGTTGTAGGATATCTGCACCAAAGTTTATGCACATTTTTAATATTGTCCTTCTATTGTCTTCCTGATCAAAACATCTTTTTACCTTGTGCCTGGATGCCTTTGTCTTTGTGCAAGTAATATTATTTGGGGGTGGGGGGAACAAAGCATAGGAGGTCTTCTATGGTGGCATCTACCTTCAGAGAGGAGTTTTGTTTGCTTATACCATACCCTGAAGGCTTGACCATCACCACAGTATTCCAGGCTCAAAGCTTGAGGTTCCCAGGACCATTCAAATGATACAAAATCAGATTCATATCCTCACGATTTATTTCTAGATGATATTGTCCCTGGGAGGTCAGCTCTTCTGGTTCCAGGTTAAAGTGAAGGAAGTTTGGGCGTGGAGGTGCATGCCTATAATCACAGAGACTGAAATAGTAGGATCGCAGGTTTGAGACCAGCCTCAGCAACTTAGTGAGGATCTCAGCAACCCAGCAAAACCCTGTTTAAAAACAAAAAATAAAAAGGGCTGGGGGTGTAGCTTGGAGGTAGAATGCCCCTGGATTCAATCCCTAGTACCAAAAAATAAAATAAATAAAAAATAAAGTCAATGAGGTTATAAGACTCTTCATTCGGCAGTTCCTGGACTTTATCATACTCCACCAGGTCCACCAACCTATAGCTCAGGCTCACAGATGTTTCTTCCAGATTAGCAAATGCTCAACTGTGCTTCCTTTCAGGGTCTTCATATCCATTAATATTTGATCCCATAATTAGTACTAATTGATTTTTAGGTTTCTTTGGCTACATAACAAATTGCCCCCTATACTTTGTGCTTTAAAATAGCAAATGTTTATTATCTCAGTTTCTGCAGATCAGGAATATGGGTATGTTGTAGATGGGTGCCTCTGGGTCAAGGACCCTCCTGTGGTTTCATCAAACTGTTACCAGGGTGTGATCTCATCCAAAGGGTCTCAGAGCAGATGAATCCACTCCAAGTTCACTCCTGTGGCTGTTGGGAGGATGCAGGTCCTGTGGTTGGACTGAGGGCCTCAGCTCCTCTCTGGTTGTTGGGGAAAGGCCTCCTCTCCATAAGGCAACTTACAACATGCCAGCTGGCTTCACTGAGCAAGAGACAGTGCCCAGGATGAAGGCCACAGTATTTTTGTAACCTAATCTTGCAGTTGACATCACTTTGGATCATGTTCTGTTTGTTAGAAGAGAGTCACTAGGTCTGACACACACACAGCATGTGAATATCAAGAGGCGGAGATCATTGTGGGCCATCTTTGAGGCTCCCTAACCCCAAGTCATTAGCTCTTTCTTGCTTTTACTATTTATTTTTCTATTTTATACAAAGTTTAAAGTCTGTCCTCAGAAGTGTTGGTATAAATTTCCTTTTCCCTTGCTTTTTAAAAATTGTTTTGCTTCGTATATACACATTTTAAAACAATATACGGCATCTCCTGTTTAATGTGTTCCTAAATAATCAGTGTTCTATGCAAAAAGAAAAAAGAGCAAGGAGTCTATTTTGTATTATGTTAAATGGGAAAATTACAATATATTGCATATCTCCCCAAATAGTAAAATGCCCCAGATAAGGGACAAACTTTCAAGTTAGAATGACAGTTTTTTAAATACTTTTATTGCTGCATTATACTCTCACATCATGATGAAAATCAGCGATAGTGACATACATGCACACAGCATTTGGTGGATTTCCCCTGGCTCCCTCCCCATTCCATCCCCCCTTTCCCACACAGGGTATTGAGATTGACATTGGTATTCTCACATATGTACACAATGTCGATGGAAGTGATTCCTTCATTAATCCTCCCCACCCACCCGCTGCTTTCCCCTACACCACCTTCCTGGCTCCACTGGAGTTTCTCCTCCATTATTATCTGAAGTCTCTCTGGTATCCGAATTACTCTCTAGCTTCTGCATATGAGAGGAAACGTATGACCCTTCACTTTCTGTGACTGGCTAATGTCACTTAACATAATGTTCTCCAGGTCCATCCATTTTCCTGCAAATGACATTCTTCTTTGTTGCTGAGTAGAATTCCATTGTGTGTATATCCCATAATTTTGTAATCCATTCTTCTGTTGATGGACACCTAGGTTGGTTCCATAATTTGGCTATTGTGAATTGTGCTGCTATGAACATGTATATGCATATATTACTATAATTTCCTGATTTCAGTCCCTTTGGAAAGATACCCAGGAGTGGCATAGCTGGATTGTCTGGTGGATTCATTCCCAATTTTCTGAGGAATCTCCATACTGATCTCCATAGTGGCTGTACTAATTTGCAATCCCATCAACAGTGTGGAAGTGTTCCTATTTCCCCACACCCTCACCAGCATTTATTGTTGTTTGATTTCTTGATGATTGCCATTCTAATTGAGGTTAGATGGAATCTCAGTGTAGTTTTGATCTGTATCTTCCTGATTGCTAATGATGTTGAACATTTTTTCATGTATTTATTGGCCACTTGCATTTCTTTTGTGAAGTGTCTATTTAGTTCAATTGCCCATTTCTTGATTGGGTTATTTGTTTTTTAGTGTTAAGTCTTTAAGTTATTTGGCTAGATATTAGTCCTCTATCAGAGGAATGGCTGGCAAAGATCTCTCCCATAGAATGGCAGTTTTTGAAATACCACTTCCTGATCACTTTACCATTAATATGATTGTTACATACACATAGTAGCATGGCCTCACAGCACCAGCAATATCTGAGATGAACCCCTCATTCTTGTCAATCAGAGCTATTCAAAATATCCACATGGTCCTGATATTCCTCCAATTGTATAATAATGAAATATAAGATTTCTCCCATATATAATTAATTTTTAAATTTAATTTACCAGAAAAATATTAAATGAAGGCATTCTGCCATGTATGCTGGTATTTTTTGGTTTGGCTTGCTTCAGAACTTTATAAAAAGGTTATATAGTTTGGTTGCTATGATAAATAGTATCTTAAAATTACGTTTTCTAACTTTTTGATGCTGTTTTATAGGACTATAATTGGGTTTTGTATATTGAATTTATAGCCAGTCACCTTGCTGAATTCTTAATATTTCTCACAATTGATCTAAGATTCTAGGGTTTTCCATATAAGTAATTATATCATATATGAATTAGAAACTCATGAATTCATATGAATAAGGCCTTCATCCTTATCACATTCATTTTTCTTGTTTTCAATCCCTATTATATTATTAAATAGAAATAGTGCTTGTTTTTTATTTCAGTGGAAATGTTTCTTCCACCATTCAATTGATGTGCATGTGTGTGTGTGGGGGGGGTGGAACCTAGGGCCTCATGTACTCTACCACTCATCTACATCCCTAGCCCTCAGTTGATTCTTGTTTGAGGTTTTTTGAATATACGTTTAATTGTGTTTTAAAAAGTGCCTTTCAAAGTAAAATTGCCTTTCTATCCCTATTTTACCAAAAGATTTTTGTTTTGCCACAGTAACAAACAACCTCAAAAGATGTCAATAGCCGGTCGTGGTGGTGCACCCTTGTAATCCCAGTACTTGGGTGGCTGAAACAGGATGATCATAGGTTGGTGGCCAGCCTCAGCAACTTAGTGAGACTCTGTTTCAAAATAAAGAATAAAAAAATAGGGCTGGGTATGTAGCTCAGAGCTAGAATGCCCCTGGGTTCAATTCCCAGTTCCACCAAAAAAAAAAAAAGATGTCAATAGCTTAAAACAATGGGATTGTATGTCTCACTGGTGTCGATAGCAGAAGTAGAGACTGCTCTGTGCTGTCCTCACTCTGACACCCTACTCTTTGGTTGACGTTTTAGACAGAGAGAGAAAGCACAGTAAGTCAGATGCTCCCTCTTCAAATATCCTCTTGAAAGTCACACTCTTCACTTTTCTTCACAATTCATTGGCCAAAGAAGTGGCATGGCTTCATGCAGTGACCATGTGTCTAGAAAGAAAGGAGCAAAAACCATATAATGAACAGCAATCACTAAAATTTGTAAGAAGATATGATAGTACTTTTTTGGGGGGTTACTAGGGATCAAACCTAGGTTCCTTCTACCTACAAGCTACACCCCCAGCACTTTTTCTTTTTTATTTTGAAATGGTCTTGTTAAGTTGCTGAGGCTGGCCTTGACCTTGCGACCCTCCTGTCTCAGCCTCCCAAGCCCTGGGATCATAGGCATTTGCCACCATGCCTGGCCACAATACTTTCTTACTATTCCTCAGTCAGGGGTTCCGTAGGGCTTGCTGTCACCTAGAGCTGCTGGTTATTGAGTGAGACAGGGGCAATAGACGTATCCTATTCTTGCTATATCGTTTTGGAGGCTTTGTATTTGATGCTACTTCCCAAACAGCTTTGGATTGTTCTCCCTGGATCTTCCACTTTTCTCGTCTTTTCTTCAGCTCTGCTCTTTTCTCTATTTTTACCTCCAGAAAGAAATTATATTAATTGAAAGAAGGAAATGCACTAGTAGTTATATTGTTACTTACCAGTTAAGGTTATGTTTACTATGTTATAATGTTTATAAAGAAATAAATAGATACACACACATATATACACAGAACTAATTTGTGTGATTTATTTTATTTTTGCGGCACTGGGGATTGAACCCAGGGGCATTCTACCTCTGAGCTGCACCCCCAGTCCTATTTTTTTTTTTATTTTGAAACAGGGTCTTGCTAGGTTGATGAGAGTCTCACTACTTGCTGAGGCCATCCTCGAACCTGCAATCCTCCTGTCTCAGCCTCCCAAGTACTGGGATTACAAGGCGTGCCCCACCATGCCCGACTCTAGTGAGGCCTTCTCTAAATAGCACATTTAATATTACAATTTCCCCACTCCCTATACTCCACAATCTCCTTCATTGCTTTCTACTTTTCGTAATACTTGTTTTTCTTATATTCTCTATAATTATTTAGTTTGTTTACTGTTTGCCTTCCCCTCATTGCAATGCCAGTTCTTCCAAGGCCAACTACCAGATGCAACCCTTTCAGGTCTCGCTCACTACTGTGTCCCCAGTGCTGAATGCAGGGCCTGGTCCAGAGTGAGCGCTGGTAGACATTGTCTGAATGAGAACTCTTTCCTCCTGGGAAGAGAGGAAGAATTATGATTGTTTTTGATACTAGCAATTGGACACAGGGGTATTCTACCTCCAAGCCACATCCCCAGCCCTATTTTATTTTTTATACTGGGGATTGAACCCAGGGACATTCTACCCCTGAGCTATACCCCCAGCCCTTTCAAAAAATATTGATTGATTGATTGATTTTTGCAGAACTGGGGATTGAACCCAGGGGCGTTCTACCTCCAAGCTACACCCCAGCCCTATTTTTTATTCTTTATTTTGAAATAGGGTCTCACTAAGTTGCGTAGGGCCTCACTAAGCAGCTAAGGCTGACATTTGAACCTGCGATCCTCCTGTCTCAACCTTCCAAGTACTGGTATTACAAGCGTGCACCACCACACCCGGCTAGTTATTTTTTATTTTAGCGAGAAACAGGGTCTCGCTAAATTGCTGAGGCTGGCCTCAAACCTGGGATCCTCCTGTGTCAGCCTTATTATTTATTTATTTATTGGTATTGGGGATAGAACCCAGGAGCATTTTACCTCTAAGCTACACCCTCAACCCTATTTTATTATTTTATATTGAAACAGGGTCTCACTAAGTTGTGGAGGGCCTAAGTCACTGAGGCTGGCCACAAACCTGAGATCCTCCTGTCTCAGCCTCCCAAGTACTGGGACTATAAGCAGGTGCCACTACGCCCGGCTCTTATTTTTAATTTTAAAACAGGGTCTCACTAAGTTGCTGAGGTTGCTCTTGAACCTTCGATCCTCCTGTCTGAGCCTTCCAAGTACTGAGATTACAAGCATGTGCCACCATGCTGAGCTGAAATGTTTTTTACAGAGAAGCAATATTATATTAGCAAATTATGGCTAGCTCCATAGAGTGATAAATCCCCTAACATGCTAGACAAAAGAAAAAAAAGGTATCCTTTGTGGGTATCACCCTTTGTGGGTGCCCTAGTGTGCAACAATGAGATTTTAGGAATGAATGATGTTCATAGACTCTTTCCAGAAGTGTCTTTGGTTGACAGGGTGGATAATACACAAGAGTAGGAGTTTGGCTTTCCATAGCAGCATCATGTAATATGTGGTTCTAAATGAAGTATTTCTATATTCAATAAATTAAGTAAATAAAGTCTCTGCCCTCCAGGTGCTTATTTCTGTGTCTGTCCTCTTCTTGTGATATGAGGGGGAACGACTTCGTAGTTTGGTTTTGACTACCACCCAGATGTCCTGTCTTGACTCTGGTTCTCTGTGACACGATGGTAGGGCAGATTCATTGGAGTGTTGACAAGACACCCAAGGTCCAGCAGTGTACCCGTGTGTGCCCATAGCTCCAGGAGGCTGTGAGGGTGGTATCAGGGCTGCCACCCTCCCTCTCCGTGAGTCTCTGTTGCCACCTCAGGGGGGGTCCCTGTCTCCTTCTCTGGTGGAGACGCCCCACGTGCTTTTTGGGATCACTAGATACTCTTCCCAGCCAGGACTGAGGTCCTTCTCCTCTGCAATCTTAGGCTTCCCCAATTCTCTGTCGGGCTGGAAAGGGCCCCCTTGAGGTAAGGAGAAGAGGTTCTGAGGGTGCGGCCCAACCCAGAAGTTCGAGAGCCAGCAGCTTAGTGAGTAAAGGTTCACAGTCCCCAGCCCTGGGGTGGGCGTGAGGTGGCAGTGGCAACAGCCATGATTCTGGTCTTAAGCAGGAATTTCTGGTTTGGGTGTGAGTCTGTGTAAATGGCTGAATTGAAACAATGCTGCAGGGCTCAGGCTGGGACAGGCATGTAAGTGGGTCAGGTCACTTTGAAAGACGTCACCCACATGTTGTCCAACATACCCCATGAGTACCCAGAACACGCTCCTTGCATTCCTGCCAATCTCTGCTTTCATTTTGTCCTCACCAGCTGGTCCTTGTTGCCCAATTCTCTACGACCAGGAGCAACGTGGAACAGGCAGGAAGGATTCCACAAGACCAGTAATTCATTATAATGACTGATTTTTTTTCTATCTTCCCAGATGGCTCTGCATTGAATTTTCTCCTTTTCTTCTATTTGGGTTCACAGGTTTGAACTCTTAAGTGTCTCCCATTTTTCCTACTTCTTCCATACCTATTCCAACCACACACTCGTCTCTTTTAGTGATTCCCTCCTATTCCTTTCCTTCCATTTCTCAAACCACCTTGTCCTGAAACCCAGTCCTCCACCTTACTTACTCATTGTAGTTGCCTTCACTCCAACAAGTATACTGCTAAGCTTCAAAATGTCATCTCTGGACAAGCAGCATTAGTATCACTTGGGAACTTGTGAAGAAATGCAAACTCTTGGGAGGCTGAGGCAGGAGGATCTCAGGTTCAAGGCCAGTCTCAGCAACTCAGTGAGACCCTCAGCAACTAAACAAGACCTTGTTTTAAAATAAAAAATAAGACGGGCATGGTGGCACACACCTGTAATCCCAGTACTTGTGAGGCTGAGACAGGAGGATCGCAGGTTCGAGGACAGCCTCAGCAAGTAGAGAGACTCATCAACCTAGCAAGACCCTGTTTCAAAATAAAAATAAGAAAGGACTGGGGGTGTAGCTTGGAGGTAGAATGCCTCTGGGTTAAACCCCAGTACCACAAAATAAATAATAAATAAATAATAGAATAGGGCTGAGGATTAGAGGTAGAATGCCCCTAGGGTCAATCCCCAGTACGAAAAGAAAAGAAAAGAAAAGAAAAGAAAAGAAAAGAAAAGAAAAGAAAGGAAAGGAAAGGAAAGGAAAGGAAAGGAAAGGAAAGGAAGGGAAGAAAGAAAGAAAGAAAGAAAGAAAGAAAGAAAGAAGAAAGAAAGAAAGAAAGAAAGAAAGAAAGAAAGAAAGAAAGAAAGAAAGAAAGAAAAATAAATGCAAACTCAGGCTTCACCTCAACCTCCCGAATCAGAAACCCAGGGCGGGACCCAGTCATTACAAAAACCCTCTGAGTAAGCACCTCTGAGCCAGCAAGGAGCACTGGAGCCACTCGCCTGCTAGCCACTCGTGTCCTCGAGGCCTCCTGGGTTCAGCGAGCTTCCTGGAGCTCCCAGTTCACAGATAGTGAAGGGCTCCTCACTCCCTACAGGATTAAGTTGAAGCTTACCCTGGCCCTCCACAGTCACATCCGCTCCTATTCTTCTGCATTTGCTTTGCTCCAGGCCGACTCCCTCCTCTGGCGTTCCTGCCATTCAGTGCCACTGCCTCCCCCTGCTCTTACTCACATCCTGTGCATGGGCAGCGCGAGCCCAGCCCAGGCGTCCTCCTCCCTCTGAACTATGTATTCACACGGTCTAATGCATCAGTTAACACCTATGCATTCTGCCTTTCATTGACAGTCATCATCTATGTCTATAGATCTGGTTTCCCCAAATAGATTATAAGCTGCCTGAGGTTTTAAAACATTAAACCTCTTTGTATCACACTCACAGTGACTAATTACTTCCTTAAACTTTACACTGGTATTTCTAAAACTGGCTTCATAAGAGCACCCAGTGCATTTGTGGAAAACATGGATTGCCAATGCCTCTTCACAGGCCTTCTCAACTGGAATCTTCAGGGAAGGTTCTGAGAATAAGTACCCGAGTGTTCCCACCATCAGGCATGTTCCAAAAACATACCTATAAACAGCAAGTGCTCAAACATATTGATTTTTTTTGGGGGCGGTACTGGGGATTGACCCCATGGGCATTCTGCCTGTGAGCTATACCCCCAGCCCTATTTTTTATTCTTTATTTTGAAACAGGGTCTCACTAAGTTGCAGAGGGCCTCACTAAGTAGCTGAGGTTGGCCGCTCCGGTCTCTGCCTCCCAAGTACTGGGATTACAAGCGTGCGCCACCATGCCCGGCTTCAAACATATTGATTTTTTAGAAATGGTAACTTTTCCATTAAATGTAGCAAACAGGAGGGAGAGGGCCTTTGTAGACACACCTCGTGAGCACCTAATAAGTGCTTGCTGAATGCCTGAGTTTGGGCAGAGAAAGTCTAGAGGAACAATCAAGAAGGTGAAAGGGGCAGATGGGGGAGGAGAAGGACAAGAGAACATGGCAAGTGGGCACGTGACTTAGGTGACTGCTCCTCCTGAGGGCCATGCCTCCAGCCTCCAGCCCCCAAGCCTGCTGGTGAGGAGGAATCCAAGCAGTAAGGTGGAGTGGGTGAGGAGGCATCAGGGACCCAAACATAAAATGAAAATCCCTCTTATTCTGTGTGACTCTGAGCTGAGTGATTTTTTTTTTTTTTTTGTGGTACCGGGATTGAACCCAGGGGCGTTCTACCTCCGCGCTACACCCCCGGCCCTATTTTTTTTTATATACTTTATTTTGAAACCGGGTCTCATGAAGTTGCAGAGGGCCTCACTAGGTAGAGAGAGAGAGAGAGACAGGGAGAGAGAGAGAGAGAGAGAGAGAGAGCGAGTGAGCAAGCGCTGAGGCTAGCCGCGAACCCGGATCCTCCGGTCTCCACCTCCCAAAGTACTGGGATTACAAGCGTGCGCCACGACGCCCGGCCTAAGTGATTTTGACATTCATGAACCATGAGGAACCAGGGAATTGGTCCCTCCCTGAATCATACATTGCAGAAATCCCTAAGAGAGCAGCCTTGCTCCTAGAATTGTACCATTCAGGTCAACCTGTGTCGCCTTGTAGATGAAGAAACCGAACCCAATTTAAACAATTATGAACAAGATTGACAGAGCCAGGATTCCAATTCTGCTCTGAATTACCCCAAAGACAATGCCCTTAATTATGCAACTGTTCAAGAATGCATTGCTGTTTGTCGTCAGAGCTGAGTTCGACCATTCCAAGCCTCTTTTAAAAAAAATCTACAGCTTTAGAAAATAAACATATTAATTTTTTTAGTCCTGTCTTATGAATATTTATTTTATATAAAGACAAGAATAGCTGGGTATGGTGATACACACCTGCAATCCCAGTTAGTTGGGAGGCTGAAGCAAGAGAATTGCAAGTTCAAGTCTCGCCCTGGCAGCTTAGTGAGACACTATCTCAAAATAAAAAGTAAAATGGGCTGGGGGTGCAGCTCAATGGTAAGAGTGCCTCTGGGTTCAATCCCTAGTACCCGTACTGCAAAACAAAACAAAAGACAACTATAATTAATGCCCAGTTTGATCCCATATTTTCAGAATGAGACCTAATCCTAAAAAGTGCTAATAACTGAGCTGAATGGAAATAGTGGTGTGAAAGTAATTATCACACTGACTAGAATACACTCAGCATTAGTATCTGCCTATTTATTCTTCTGGTCTTTGAATTATGTGCGCATTCAGACCCTAACCTGAAAATTCAACCATTTGCATTGCTTACATAATTAAGGGCATTGGCTTTGGGGTAATTCAGATCAGAATTGGAATCCTGGCTCTGTCACACACTGTGTAATTTTGTTCATAATTGTTTAGTATCTAACAGTTATCTCTCTAGGACTTGGGATTTTTGCCTGCAGAGTGGTAATAATGACACTTTGCATGATTGTTCTGAAGATTAAATGTAATGATGCTTGAAAACCGCTTAATCCAATGCCAGATATTTAGCAAGGATTCAATAAATGTGCTATCTTTACTATTGGCTTGTAGCAAAACTTTAGTCCAATCAGTACTTTGTGTGTGTGTGTGTGTGTGTGTGTGTGTGTGTGTGTGTTACTGGGGATCAAACCCAGGGCCTCACACGGGCTAGGCAGGCACTCTACCTCTGAGCTACATCCCAATCCCCTTTTTTCGTTGTTGTTTTTTGGTACTGGGGTTAAACCGAGCTATACTCACAGCCATTGTTATTTTTTATTTTGAAACAGGTCTCACTAAGTTGCTCAGGCTGACCTTTACTTGCGATCTTTCCACCTCAGCCTCGTGAGTAGCTGGGACTGCAGACATATGCCAGCACATCAGGCCGATGAGTGCCTTCCGAGAAAGAGGCAGTGAAGTGTAGTGTCTGAGCCGCTGCCTGGGTCTGAATCCTGGACCTACCACTTACTACTTGTGTGATCTTGGGAATGCTATTTAACTGCTCAATGACTCAGTTATTAACCCCATTTTACAGATGAAAACCTTGCACCTAACTCACACTGTGGGTAATCAATAAGTTAACATATGAAGGTTGCTTAGTTCAGTGTCTGGTACAGCATAAACACTCAATAAATATTAGTTATCATTATGTATTTCTTCCTATACTTACAGCCTTGAGATTTTTCTGACTTGGAAAGATAACTTTGAAAAGATGGTCCTTAGCCGAGCATGATGGCACACGCTTGTAATCCCAGTACTTGGGAGGCTGAGACAGGAGGATTGCAGGTTTGAAGACAGCCTCAGCAAGTAGTGAGACTCTCATCAACCTAGTGCGACCGTGTTTCAAAATAAAAAATAAAGCCGGGCGTGGCGGCACACGCTTGTAATCCCAGTACTTGGGAGGTGGAGACGGGAGAATCTGGGGTTCACGGCCAGCCTCAGCTACTTAGCAAGGCCCTCCGCACCTTAGTGAGACCCTGTTTCAAAATAAAGAATAAAAAATAGGGCTGGGGGTGTAGCTCGGAGGTAGAATGCCCCTGGGTTCAATCCTTGGTACCACAAAATAAAATAAAATAAAAAATAAAATAGGGCTGGGAGTATAGCTCGGAGATAGAATATTCCTGGGTTCAGTCCCCAGTATCACACACACAAAAAAAAGGTCCTTTCTTGTTGGCAAGACTGAACCTAGAAATTCTCCTTTTCACCTGTCCATTTATTGATCAGAAGTTGCACCTAATGAATGCCTCCAAGTCCATCAATCATCCCTACGTTTATTTTTTTGGGGGGTGGGGACCAAACTTGGAGCCTCTATATGTGCTCTGCCACTGAACTACACTGTCAGCCCCCATTCCTACATTTCTGTCTCCTATAGCTGAAGATTGGAGGAACTAATGCCCAGTGGTCAGAAAATAACCAGTTAGGCATGGAAGACATGACTGACAGTAAGGGCATAAGAAGAATGCTGACAATAAATTAGATGTTTAGAGAGCAATTTTTAAAGTAAAAATAAAACTGAGGGAAAAATTGGGGGACTATTTAAAAAATGAGTTAATAATGATCAAGACGGATTATAACCTACACTTACAATCCCTTGAAATTACCCCTATTATCCTGACATGAAAAGGAAGTCATGTAGCATCTTTCTGCTAGCCCAAAGGTAAGTTCTTCTATTCCTTCCTTTCTTCCTTCGGGATTTTCTACAGTTAGCTCTAGAAATTCTCATTCTGTTCAACTTACCTATTGATCTCACCCTATCCCCACTAGTACTTTAGCTGAAGCTCTTGCTACAGTCAACTTTCCAGAGCATTGCCACCTCCCTATCTCTGTGTGTATTGTGGCAAACACTGATTGCCTTCCCAGCCGACCTTCCCCAACCTGCCCAGGGCTGGGTTCTGGTTCTGCAGGAGTATCCACCACTCCCCCATGGGACTCAGAGAAGAGTGGCTCTATGCCTGTTGACCCAAACCCATGATGGTGGCCTCATGTTCCTGCCAATGGTTGATTTAGCCATAGGCACATATCTTAATTATGGAAAATGAAACATGAAGGAAATATATGCTTACTCTTAAAAATAAATTTATGGTAAGGTGCAGTGGTACATGCCTGTAATCCCAGTACTTGGGAGGCTGACACAGGAGGATTGCAGGTTCTAGACCAGCCTCAGCTACTTAGTGAGACCCTGTTTCAACTTTAAAAAATATAACAGGGCTGGGGATGTGGCTTAGAGATAGAAAGCCCCTGGGATCCATCCCCAGGACGGTAGAAGAAATCCCTATTCTCCTACTGGGTGTGGTTATGTCTGCATTTGATATCATGAACTACAGAACCTTTCTTTCAACCATGAGGGGAACCGAGACTAACAGGGCAGAGGATGTAAAAACTGTGGGTCATTGCTGATAGTGGAGAGCAGAAGATTAAACATCCCCAAACCATCTTGCCTGGGGAGTTCTTGGTATATGAGATAATAAACATGACTATTATTTGAGCCAAGTTGAATCATAATTTATCTGTTATGTGTGGTCTGAAGTAACTTAAATAATATACAAACTTGTGTTCTGCATAGACAAAGACATTTTTTTAGGTCTCACAATGTTGAGTTCTACCACCTCTGTGGAGCCACCCAGAAAGTCCCAGGCCAGAAAAGAATAATTATCTTCTCTTCTGAACTCCTAACTCCTTTATTGACTCAGTGTGGCCTCTCTCTCTCTCTCTTTTCCTATAAATGTAGCGCCCTAGAATAGGTGTTTTTGGCATTCCCAATTTCTAGCACACTACCTGAAAATGCAAACACTTGAACATATCTTCTAGGGTACCGAGATACAAAGAGAACAGTTTTGGCTTTGCCAGTATACACATTGGTTTGTACCTATTTCTATGATTAATAATATGTTTTAATGGAAAGAGTAGAGCTTTGGAGACTGACAAACTAAAGTTTGACTTCAGGTTTCATCATTTATTAATTGTAGGTTTTATGCAAATTTGCTAAACCTCTCTGTTTTCTCCTATATAAAATATGGTTAATACGACTTTGTAGTATTGTTATGATAATGAAAGGGGTGATGAATATAAAATGTCCAGGACATATTGTAAGCTCAATAACATGATGTATGATAGCTATCTTTGTGTAGGTAGGTGCACAACTTCCCCTTAATTTATTTGCGGTTGTCAATGATGAAAGTTCATGCTAAGAGGACAGTCAGCAATGGGTGGTGGAAGAGGCGGAGGGTCTGAGCAGAACTGAACGATATCTCAGCATCATCTTCCTAATATCTTTATTGTACAGATGAGAAAACGGTGGTCCAGATATATTCTAAGACTTGTCCCAAGCTCTACTGTTTCTCAGTGTATTTTAATGTTCAAAAATGCCCCGGAACATGTGATTCTGATGATTAAAACAGGTCTATGCCCCAACTCCATCCCTTCTATCTACATTTTGACTTGGGGCAGATGACAAAGAGGGAAATGTGCCAAGACCAGGCTAAGTGGAACTAGGTAAGAGAGTACCCACAGAGAGATCTCGAAAAACAAAACAAAAAACCCACATCATCATTGCTGCGAGAGAAAACATGAAAACTGGAAAGAGTAAGGAGTAATGGGGATAATCTCCATTCTACTGCTGCTACTATCTTAGGTAGTATAATCTCAGAAATTCAGTTGATCTTCTACATATGGCTTTGCTTGTCTAAATCATGTTTTATTAAAAGAACATATGGGAGAGGAGGAATGGAAACAAGGAAAATAAAAACATTGAAAGCTTTAGTCACTACTAAGTTAATCTTAAATCAAACACCAGCTTCCTACAGGACTCTTGACTTGCTCAATCGCAACACTACTGACATCTGCACAGAGGAACACTCAATCTTCTTTTGCAACCTTGGCTTAGGATATGTAGATAAAAAGGTGATTAGATTGTGGCTGTGTTCATTTACCTCTGTGTGTTGCATAGCAGGTGTCCATGGATGAGGAGATCGAGTTTGCTTCTAAACTCGGAAGCTATGACGTAAACATCATGTCTAGAGATCATTCACTGCAAAGTGGGAAAAAGAAAGAAAGCTCAAGGAGATCTTTCATCCCAGAGCAGTAGAGGAGTCCTGGCAGCCGACGTCTCCAGTCACAGAGGAGAGTGGTGGCCATTGCAAGAGCAAATCAGGATACATGATTATATTATGTAGGTGAGCCAAGAACATGGTGTTATGAGACAATATTTATACTTAAGAAATAACTGTGGAAGTCAACCAGGGATCTTGCCAATCTTCCTTACTTTCTACTACACACACCTTAGAAAAACTAAAAATCAAAAGGGAACTGGGTATTCCTATAATTCAGTCAGTTTTCCCCATACTCTTGCCTGTCTTCTATTCTCCAGGTTCCTACATATACTGATGGTTCTTCTTTTATCTTCCTTATTTGAAAGTTTTTTTTTTTTTAAACTGGGCATGGTGGTGCATGTTTCTAATCTCAAAAATTGGGAGGCTGAGATAGGAGGATTGTAGGTTCTCGGCCAGCCTCAACAACTTAGGGAGGTCCTCAGCAACTTAGTGAGACCCTGTTTCAAAATAAAAAATAAAATAGGGCGTGGCGGTGTAGCTTGGAGGTAGAACATCCCTAGGTTCAATCCCTGGTACCACAAAAATAAGTAAACAAAATTAGCTACTTATATTCTTTTCTTCTCTTCTATTTTCTTTTCTTTCTTTTTTTCTTGAAACAGGGGCTCTCTATGTTGTCCAGGCAGATCTCAAACTCCTGGGTTCAAGTGATCCCCCTTCCTCAGCCTCCCAAGTAGCTGGGCCTTTACCACTTCACTTGGCTTCTTTTCTTTATCTTACTCTCTTCTTCCTATCTTACATTAGATAGTAGAGACCATGCTTCAACTATTTTATCACATTGAAAGTGAACTACACTCACAGCCCTTTTTATTTTTTATTTTGAAACAGGGTCTTTCTAAGTTGCTGAGGCTGGCCTCGAACCTGTGATCCTCTTGTCTCACCCTCCCAAGTACTGGGATTACAGTCGTGCGCCACTATGCCCAGCAAAGATCATGTGTTCTTAACTTACCTATCCCGCTCTGTCTCCCCCTCAGCTTCTTCCATTCTGCAGATTCACGTTCCTTGCTGATGCTCAGCCTGGGTCCTCTGATGGACCCTCCCCACTCCTCCTTATGGGCCCAGTTCATGTTGCCTCCCTTGGAAACATCCTTGAGATGGGCTCCCCGTTGGTCACACCACTCAAGCAGAAGCCCCCTTTTCTGTGCTTCATGACATTTTGACTATGCCACCTTAATCAGTGGCTTACTTGTCTCTCTGCCAGATTATGAACTCCTTAAGCCTAGAACTAGTTCATGGTGATCTGGGTGCAACTGTGGCCTAGTGCAACACTTGGCTCACAGGGGCTGTTCAGTTGAGCTTTGACAGCGAGGGAGCTCTTGCAGCTGGCCAAAGTGATGTCAGATGAGTTGCCACATGCATAGGTCAACAAAACATTTCACTGGGTCACAGTCACACCTTGGTCAGGTGCACTTCCTTGGGCTGACTTCTACTCCTAGGACCCTAATTGCAGCAGCACCTCACTATTGGTTTTGGCCTTCCTTTGGTCTCCTTTGTTCCTGTTTTCCTGATGATGAAGGCTATTTTATCTTAATGCCCAGCTTCCTGCTTCGAAAGTCATTTATTATTGTTGTTGTTATTTTGGTGCTGGGGTTGAACCCACGGCCTCTACCACTGAGTTGCACCACCAGCCCTTTAAAGTTATTTTGTAATTGTCACTATTTAATAAAAACATCTCACACAGGGGATGGTGGTGCACACTTGTAATCCTAGTACTTGGGAGGCTGAGATAGGAGCCTCAGCAACTTAGTGAGACCCTATTTAAAAAAAAAAAATTAAAAAGAAGCTGGGTGTGGTAGCTCACACTTATAATCCTAGTACTTGGGAGGCTGAGACAGGAGGACCACAGGTTTGAGGACAGCCTTAGCAATTTAGTGAGGCTCTCAGCAACCTAGTGAGACCCTGTTTCCAAAATAAGAAATAAAATCAGTCTGGGGATGTAGCTTGGAGGTAGAATGCCTTTGGGTTCAATTCCCAGTACCACCAATAAATAAATAAATAAATAAATAAATAATATAGTTGGAGGTTTTAGTTTGAAGGTAGAATGCCTCTGGGTTCAATCCTCAATGCTCACCTCACAAAATAAATCTTATTTTTACCTGGCAAAAAGATGCAGATTCAAGATGATCATCATGCTAAAAGATATATAGGTTTTTAGGAATTAGAAATATTTATATTCTATAAAATATGGTTATATATATATAACCATATTTTATATATATAACCATATTATATATATAACCATATTTTATATAACCATATTATATATATATATATTTTATAATATATATATATTATAAAATATGGTTTCTATGACCTGTTTTCCTAAGTGTCCAAATTGAACTTTATCTGGGTGTAAAATTTCAGTCTACCCATATGAAATAAATTTGAATTTGTGTGTGTGTGTGTGTGTGTGTGTGT